>JAQIWG010002823.1:0-19389 GCA_034695025.1 Chamaedrilus cognettii | reverse complement strand
TTTCATTGCGCTAGCACTTATTGAAAAAATAACCGACACTTTGACTTTCAACCGGACGAATATTCGTCCAACTTTACCGACGTAACTTTTTCGAGCATTTTCGAGATGTGTCAACCAGAGGCAATTATTAAATAAAAAATGCTTTAAACACTGAAAGAGTCATTTTTGAAGTTTTAGCCCTAGTATCAATTGTACAAGGGAAATCTCTGGCAAATTATATCGTTTTATTTGGTTTTTCGTTAGTATAAAATTATACAACTAAAACTTTTACGGCTGGGTGCTAGACCTCGATTTGAGTGCGATTTGAAGTGCGATTTTGAAGTTTCGATTTGAAGTTTCGATTTTTAGTGACGTAGTCCGATTTAACTAAATTTTCTGTTGCTAGACCTTGATAATTTGAAGTGCGATTTAGCAATCTGCGAATTAATTTCTAAAATCGCATATTTCTGCAATTTGAAGTGTTACCTTGTTTACCTTGTTTACCTTGTTTACCTTGTTTACCTTGTTTACCTTGTTTATCTTGTTTAACTTGTTTAACTTGTTTTGTTTACCTTGTTTTGTTTACCTTGTTTTGTTTACCTTGTTTTGTTTACCTTGTTTTGTTTACCTTGTTTACCTTGTTTTGTTTACCTTGTTTAGTTTGAGTAATGTGCGATTTAGCATACTTTCAAATCGAAGTCTAGCAACTAGCCGTTAGTTTTTGTCGATCAGAAAAGAATGGACACTTCGTTGCATGAGCCCACACTACTGTCAATATCGGCAGCAGACTAAATTAATTTCAGATGCGCGGTAGTGTCGCAGTCTCGCCACCACGCGCAACAAAACCATATGTGCAATGGGATGGATTGTGTTTTGAAATATCACGCAAACATTCATCGAAAGCCAAAGCACACATGCTGACGATAATTATGAACTAAGCCTAATCCCACTGCTATCCACAATAATTGCATCATCTACATTAAATGCATTCAAAATTTATCCCCAGATCCCTATAAGTTACTCATCGTCTCGCAAAATGATTTTATTCCAGATATAGCAATAAGTATCGCAGGAGTCTTACTGACTAATCGTTAGTTATGCAGCAATAAGGATTTGTTTCAAAACCCAATCCCAAACTTAAATTCAGATCTAGCCAAACCCAATCCCTAAAACCAACCATTAAACTAACCCTAGACTTAACCCTATAAAATCCCAGCCATTATCCTTGCCCTAACCCTTGAAAATACGCAAAAACAGCAATTTTCCCACATTTCCAAAATCCTTCCCGTAATGCTTATTTTTCATCATTTTTTGCTGCGCTTCTAGCCACGACTGTTTTGCTGCATGTGGTGGGGCAGGGTGACAGACGATAATTTAAAGCCCGCGGCGCCTCAGGATCAGCGCTGACTCATGCATGGATTATAATTATCGATCCGGCGACAGCATGCACCCCACGCCGCGTCCGGCGCTGCACGCGGCCCCGGGGCAGCAGCCGCGGGGGTCCCCTGCTCCCCCACCGCGCCAACAGGACCTACGCTCCCCTCCTGCTTCCCGGCGCCACGCATTAACATCGCGTCACACACACACCCCGGAGTTATACTATGTAACGCCCCAACAGCATCCCCCTGTTCTCCAAACTTCAGCCGTGCCCCCGCGCCCCCAGTCACAAAACGCCGCGGCGCCACCGAAGCCCCCGTCGTCCTCCTCCCAGCGCCGCAGCCACACGGCGCGATCAGAACCCTCTCTCCCCCTCGCGCGGCCAGCGGCTGCAGCTGCCGGATCAATATGTCCGGACTGCGGCGGAGCCGCGGCATTGGCGGGCCTGCTGGCGGACAGGGACCGACTGTTAGGCGCCCAGGCGAGGCGCATCGAGACGCTCGAGGCAGAGGTGGTGTCAGCGCGCAGGGATAGGGACAGCCTCGCCACCAGGGTGACGCTGCTCTCCTACAAGCTCGAGATGTATTCTAAGGCGGCGAGGGAGGGCGAGCGGCAGGGTAAGGGGCGCCCTGAGGGGGCGCCAGCGGGGCCCGCAGCGGGGGGCGTGAATGGGTCGCTCGACAGGAAGCATGGGTAAGTGAGTCAGGTATAATTGATCGGTGTCCTATTGGTCACGCTGTGTGATTGTTGGGTTTTAGGTTTTTAATAGTTGGGTCTATGAAACAATTGTAATGTGGTTAGACTATTTGAATGATATTTGAATTGATATTAAGATTTATGAAATGTTTTGCCGTTTTGTTGAAGAACGGAGCTTAAATGCCAGTTTAAGGCATTGTTTTTACAGTTGTCTCTGTTTACAAAAGATCTTAGGTGTTTGCATTGAATGTTGTAGATATTCTCAGCAGTGGATAATGATGAATGTATGTATTGTGCTGCACTGCATGATGTACTGTGCAAGCATTATTTCAGTGTTGTAGATATTGAGGTGTTGCTGCAGACTACTAATTTGAATCAGTAGTACAGATTGATGGTGGTAACAGATTTCAGCATGGATATGCTGTGCGCAGCATAATAGTGAAAAGCTGCATAATAGTGAAAAGCTGCATAATAGTGAAAATCGATACTTGCCAGAGCTCGCACGCAGTGAGCTGCTTTTGATCTGAATTTTGTGCAAGTTCAGCAGAGATACCTCTGTATAGGATATTTGAATCGCTGATATAGCTACATACGATTTGTGATGAATATAGGAGACTGTACTGAACCATAATAATGTAATATTGCTAAACATTGTATTTGCCTTGTAGCCTGGAATGCTGCGTGTTACAATATAAGTTTAGTATGATTTGTAAACTGTTTTGGATTGCTTGGTTTATTTTTGCGTGTTTTATGGTCTAGGTTTGTTCTTTGATAAGTGTGGGGGCACGGTACCTAAGTTGAATTAGGCAAAAAGCAGCCTATTGAATATGGCATTTAAAGCTGCTGTGCCAGTACTACATAGAGGCTAGCTTACAAGTTATATGGCGCTTTCAACACTGCATGCCTTTCAGTGTTACCTCTTGAACCCTTCAGTTTCTAGTTTCCTTTTAGATCTCAGTTTGGGTGCATCACACCTCTGACTCCCTTAGTCAGCTCCAACTACCTATAGAAGCCCTCTGTGTCCTGCTATTCATTACCCACTCACATTGCTCTGTGTATGGCCTGAAGTCCATTATATCAGGTTCACACCTTGTCTGACCACTTCCCTTTCATATTCATGGGACCCTTGAACCTGAAGGCAGGAAGGAGCTCTGCATGCTTCTCCGCTGCTCTTCTCTCCCACCCCCCCCTTCAACCCCCCTCCTCCTGGTCTACCCCTGCCACAGGGCATGCAGATGGATCCATGGGGTGTGTAACATGTGTTAACTGAGAAGTGAATGGTGTATATAGGCTTGCTGTGATTACAATGCTGAGCAGGTTAATGATGTGAAAGCTTTGCAATAATATTTGCACAGACCAATTCAAGTGCAATACTATGCATGGAGTGAGTGTATATGTAGGCTATGTAATTATGCTATTGTAGGCCTATACCGAGTACTATAATATGAGATGAATGACATGTTGACCATGTACCAACAGTCGCTGCTATGCTGGAGACCTAATCATATTGTAAGCCTGCAGTGTCAAGGCCTCATATGAATGCTCTGCTGCTAGGCTGACTGGTTCTTTTACAAAAGTGCATCAATGAAATGAAATAATTTGTGATGATGAGTGTCATGAATTTTCTCTTGTACAACGGGGCGACTTTAAAAGAAATTTTAACGCTTATTTCTGATATTTCTGGTTCCGCCAGGCAATTACAGATGAAGGAAGGTTAAGAGCATACATGTAGCTTGCTGACAATTATTGTATGTCCTAGCAAATCTACTAAGAATTTTGTGTTAAGTGAGACAATGAAGTAGCTGATTTGGTGTGCATTCTTGAAACTTATTCTACACATAGAATACAAGCCTGTCCACAGAACCACATAGCTTCTGTGCCCTTCTTAGGCTGCCTATGATTCCTGCTCCCTCGTGGCCCGGTTTAAACACTATATAAAATACTTTCTCAATCGCGGCTTGACTCCCTGCTGGGAAGAGCTGGACTTTCCTTTTAACGTTTACCCACCAGGTGTTAGGACCAGGCATTAGGCGGCGGTATGGCACGCGGTGTAAGCCTGGCTGCTGTGAATACAGCCTGACCTTGCTCCCAGTCAGTGTTGTGATGTGTGGAGGCCTCTGAGCCGAGATTTACACATTCCTCCACGACGAACTGCACTCTGGATAAACAAGACCCGCTGAAGGAATCGTGTCAGGCCTGACCGAGTTGAGCGTTGAGTCTGCCTTTGATTTATTGACATCATTTCTGTGTATACTTATAGGGCTGATTTAGGTAGAAACGTGACAGGAATTGGGTGACAGGTTAACAAGTTTTTTTATTTCGTAATTGAAGTCCTCAGGGGTCAGTTACAGGAGAGCCTGCGTTGTGTCAGTCAGCCGGAGCACGGCCTGATTAAGTAGTGTTTCGATGATTTGTGGGCGCTCTCATATTTTTTGCACTCTCCCGCTTGTTGCTTGTTTCACGCATGACGCCCGTGGTTTTTTATTTCCTCAGCGATCCCCTTTATTGCTCTGATAAAGCTAAATCTCCTCTTTCTCGCTGGTTCGTTGAGCATTTGCTGCTACGATAAGGTTTTCTTTCCATTACTCTCCAGTTACTTGGAATTTTTCCAGGCCCACAAATTTCTGTGGATATAGATCTACTAACTAGGTTATTGCACCGGTTTTAAGTTGCTCTCTTAATGTGTGAAACTGCTTGTTTGTACTCGTTTGGCGCTATTTATGAAGATTTTTTGTGATGACATTGATGATACGCAGAGCTTGTTCCATAAGATTCTTCTACCTCTAGGAAATGTGTGCTGCCTCCCTCCTCCCCCTCCCCCTAGGGTCGCCAGATTTTCATCGTACAAATAAGGGACACAAAATATTCAGCATGCATGATTCTATTTTTTTACTACTTTGCATAAACAATTTCACTTGCTTTTCACTACATAACATCATTTAGTGTAAACAGATTTGTCCAGCGATTTACGCGCGATTGTAACAAGATCTAGTCATTTGTGCCGCTAGGATTAGGCTATTAGATAATATTTAAAACTTTACGCGTCAAATCTTTAAAAATATACCGTTTTGTTGTAATCGGATGATGAAATTTTGGCATGGCCCAAATAAGGAGCAATTGCCATCTCTTATGCCCTTCATAAGGGACAAGGGACAAACGGCCTCAAATAAGGGACGTCCCTTAGAATAAGGGACGTCTGGACCCTACCCCCTCCTTTGAACTTTTGTCTATTTTATATACTACATTTATATTTTATCACCCTGATCTCAAGTATGACTGTTGAACTATTGTAATTTCATAATTGCACGCGCGGCTGAGCATTGTGCTGGTGTGATTGCTTCAATTATATTTTGATGAGAGGGACGGGCTATATCGAGACTCTGGAGGGCATTCATAACCAATATGACTCGCCATGTTGATGAGGTTGAGGTGGTCTTTCTTGCAGAGAACCCAAAAATGATTTTAATGTCTGGTAGTTTCTCCCAGTGATTGCAGATCGTTGCTTATGGCTTGTGCTATCTTTGGTTGGGTTGTGTTTAGCATGCGTGTCTGGCCAAGTGTTGACGATGATCGTCTGGTCGGTAATATCCTCGCTGCTCTGATACCTGAGAGCCAAGTTAGCCCATCATCGGTTTCATGTTTAGCATTGTTCTGTAATTCGATTACCTTGTATATTGTGGGATATGTAATTAGAATGCAGTGCATTGTGGGATGTGTAGGCCCAATGTGACTAGGGGTACATTGAGACATTTGACATGCTCGACAAAGAGTGTAAATAAAAACCGATCGACCGATCGACATTGTAGAGTGTGGCCAATAGAAGTATTTAGCGTCGATCGTTGTGCCCCTGATTAGACTTGTTTGAGTCAGCCATGACAGTGATACATGCGGACATATTGGGTGATATTAGCTAATAATTATGATTCTCTAGAAGTCTGACTGAAGTTTTGCCTGCGATAGTGTTTAAGCCACTCAGTGCATGTCATGCCTGTAAACTGCACCTGTTAGCTGTGCGTGCGTGTGCGTTCACTCTTTCTGACAGAGCATTTAGGCCTATAACTGCTGCGTGCAGTAGACCTGACATGTTGCTTACTGTCAAGGGGTGCCAGTAGTATAATAACAATTGCCATTTCCAAAGAATGTTATTGCAGTGGTATGCTTGCTGTGTCTCTCACCAATGCCTAGGCTAAGTATCTCTCACGCAGTCAAATTAATATAATTACCCACGCTGGCAATATTTCAATTGCAATTTGCACGGTTCTATATTACTAGCAAAGTTCCAGTAATTGCACCGAGCCTGCTAGGCCGCCAAACAGGCCTGCAATAATTATGATAGGACCCGAGGCCAGTGCTTTGTTTATGACAATCGTCTTCACAGGCCAGACTCGCTTTGATTGTGCATTCTGATTCAGTCCCAGTGTCAGTTGTCTGAGGCTCTGCGCGCGCTGCTGGTTGTGTGTGGCGCAGTCTGTGGCACTGTGTGCTGTTCCAAGTAGGCCTCAGACTGAATCATTCAGGTCGCAGCGACACACGTGCAGTCGATTCAAGAGTCTGTGTATATATAGGCTACAACTTGTAGCACAAGTGTGAGTTGCCCCTGCAGATCGGGGAACAAAGAATTGACCTGCAGCTCAGAGCTCCCCCGGCGAGTCGTAAAAGGCGGCTTAAGAGGGGGGAGCGGTTCTGTGCTTGGTAAAGCCGAGGCCGAGGCACAGAGCCGGACTGTAATAGTCTTCGTTACTACACACGGTCCTTAAACTGGCAGGGGAAGAAGAAGGACAAGTGTGGGTAAAATGTTTAGCACTGACTGGAACTACACCTGAATATAACCTTTAGAAGTTTTTTTTAGCCGCCGGCCTTTAGGCCTAAGGCAGCTATAGCTTTGCAGTCGGTTTGGTTTTATTTATTTATTTTTGCATGAATTACTTGATGAGGATGGCAAGAGAAAGGTTGGGAGATGGCAGGTTATTGTAATAGATTCTCACTGTCTCCCAATTTAGAATGTGCACAGATATATGGGTTATTTATTAGCAGCTATCTGACTAAAGCTGATGATTAACTGATCAATGTAAACTGTTTACTCCCGTCCTGTAGCCCACAATGGTAGCAGGATTGCTACTGAGGACAGAGCCTATAACAGAGGTCAGGGAGCTCGGCACACACAAGCCGGCGTGTGTGCCTTGGCCGCGCTACAGTGCCAGATCGAGTGTGCCCCGCCTCTGATCATAATCCCTACTTCCGGCTGGCGTTTACCAGATCGTCGTTACCAAAGATGCTTTCTCTCCGCGCCGACGTCTGACTTTTTTCCGCTGAGTTTTTTTGCACAAGGTTTGATGGAAGATTTGATGGAAGGCGGTGCAGTTGAAGCGTGCCTCTAATGGGTACATCATACATGGAAGGTTATATCTGAAATCTGAGCAAAGGCAGGCTTTAGAGTTGGCCAATGCAATGTAATATTGTGATACACAGTAACACAGATGTCTTCTCGAATGGTGGCTTCGGCATGGTCTCAACACTACTTCTAGTACTATAGTTATCTATAAACTGTTTCTATGCGGGCGAAATGAATGTAAATAGGGGTTCGTTACGAAATGGAAGTATAAGTATATTAATTTATTCGCTGAAGTTCACTATCTGAGCCGATGCTATGGTACATAATTTGTTTGTGAATCTTGTGAATATATGCTATTCGTTACTCGTTCTGTTTTGTATACCTTTCATGTTTATTTTTAGCCAATAGAACGCTGACGTTTGGTCTGAGCTGTAATAACAACATTGGCTTGCTTGCCAATCGCTTGCACCCAGTTCTATGATATAGTCCAATCCAGATTTTCAGCAGCAAAGCCATGGCTTGGAGGCTGCGAGAAGCGTGCTCGGTCTGTGTCTCGGGTTTGTTGTGATAACGGTAGCGCTGCCTGGCGTGACAGCGAGCAACGTGTGTGCACTGGGGTCGTGGCGTCAAGGCCATCGTATGTATAGGGAGCTTCGCGGTAGGTATGCAGCCTCGGGCGGGATCGGGGGCCGCGGGCTGGACGGGGGGCCTTGGGCAGGTTGGAGGGCCTTGGGCGGGATGGAGCTTTCGATTGGATGGGACTTTAGGCAGGATGGGGGGCCTTGAGCTGCATTTGGGCATGGATGGGGGCTTAGGGAAGGATGGGGCCTCGGGCGGGGCTTGAAGTTCTAAGTGACACGCTAACTGCAGAGTAGGCCTAGAGCATGCGCTGGAAGTTGAATCGTCATAGGGTGGTGTGTTTGTATTAGACACCTAATCTTAAAACAAACCTCATCTAGAGCAACCGATTGATAAAACTTGATTTTTTAACTACGGTAGCGAAAGCAGAACTGATGCCTAGGACACGAAGTCTTGCATGATGACGATTCGCTGTGCATGCAGTGCTTTTACTGGAATGCTGCTGCTGCCGCTTTTTGCTGATGTTGCTGCAGAATGCTGCTGTTGCTGCTAAGGCGGGCATGTTGGAATGCCGGCGGGGTGAGAGCGAGGTCTCGCTTGTCGACATTGGCCCCGAGCTGAGATATGATGGTTGGACGTGTGGGTCACAAGTGCAGAGTATACTGCGGGTCACAAGTGCAGAGTATATATATGTGGATCACAATAGTGTTGAATACACGTGTGGGTCAGAGGTGCAGAGTATGCGTGTGGGTCACAATAGTGGTGAATACACGCGTGGGTCACAAGTGCAGAGTATACGGGTGGGTCACAATAGTGTTGAATACACATGTGGGTCACAAGTGCAGAGTATGTGTGTGGGTCACAATAGTGTTGAATACACATGTGGGTCACAAGTGCAGAGTATGCGTGTGGGTCACAATAGTGTTGAATACACATGTGGATCACAAGTGCAGAGTACACAGTGTGATGTCTATATTGCCATATTTTACTGTATGCTGAATCACGCAGAGGATGTTATTCAATTTCATGACATTTATTGGTAATTGAAGATGACAGGCTTGACAGCGTATCTTTTGTTAAGCTGAAGGTATAAAATTAGGATTATCAAGTATTACTTTTTCCATACATTGTGTTGTAGATATAAATCATATCGTAACTATTTGTAGCTTTTTGAAAAGTTCGATTTCAATTTTAAAATTTGGTTTTATTATATAGTCATCAATTTATCTTGAAGGCTTCTATCAGGCAGGTATTATTTTGGGCATAAGAATTATGTTCACAAGTACATGTACAGTAACACAGCAATTTGTTAGCAAGCTGCCGTTTCTAACAATAGAGTTTTTCTGAAGCCTGGAATCTGGTCAGACCTGTCAGCTTGGCACCTCCACGCGAGGGGGCGTGAGTGAGAATAGGTGTCGCTATGATCAGTTTCGCTGTGCTATTCTGTGAAGGACAGGCCTGAAGGTGTGGCTCGCTGCCGAGGTCATATTGACCCAACAAAACAATCTCACGATTGCCTGGAACGGAAGATCTATCTGACCGTGTGCAAGAAATATTATCTGTGGAGAGAAGGCTGAACTCAGGAACCAATGGGCCTCATGTGTAGCCTAGGTGGTAGTGGCCTCCTGTATAATGGTGATGGTTTGGCCTGTCTTTTGCCTAGACTTTACTATCCTTTAAGTCTTTAAATCTAGACTTTGACGATTGTTAGCTTTATCCGATTGGATGGTTGTCACTAGTTTTAGGTAATAACCTGTGGTGTCATTCTGCCTTTTTTCTCAAATTATGTGCATTATAGTGGGACATTCCATCCTAACAGCCAGTTCTTCTACTCTGCGATATTTTTGTCTTAAATTTTTCAGATCTGTTATAAATGTAGAGTGCTAATAATATTGATATATGTATGGATATAATTTGTGCATTATATCATTGAACATTGGATCGCTTCTCAAATATCCCGGCACACTGCAGCAGTATGAATACAATTTCTGCATTATACTGTATATCACAGAACATATGATCGCTTCTCCTATGTCCTGAACAGTGCAGCGGTTCTAGGAATGCCGTTCATTGTCTAATAATTGTCTGATATCCCGCCGCTCGCTGTGTAATCCATCTTTCTGCTGTGAATTATGACACGACCCATAACGCCCTCCAGATGGCTGCATGGGAACCACAGCTGTGTTCAGTCTCTACAAGGTGTTTGGTAAAAAAGAAAAAATCCTGCTCACACTTCGCCATAGATAACTTATGCAAATGTTTTTGAATTCGCATTGGATGACAGTACCACAGCTCATGATTGGGGTACTAGCGCGCCCAATAGCACTTATGTAGTTGATTATTGTTCATTTGCCCGTATTGTCTTACAGTGTATATTCCAAGCGTCCTCTTATGCATTCGTACATGCAGCATTATGGCGCGTACACCATAGAGTGTGAAAAATGTGCGGATGTAGTGCTTTGGGCATTTTTTTGGGATCGTCATGTATTTTCAGCAGCCCATTTTTTACAGTTTGCTCCTGTAAAACAGTATACACTGATATCTAAAAACAATTAATAGTTGAGACTGTTTGGTTTCTCAGCATGGTGAAGACAGGGCACTAATAGTGTACAGTATAACATAATAATAATAATTGTTATTTTATGTACTGTATGCAATAAGAGCTCCTACTTATTGTAGACAAGCCAGTGATGATATCCGGTGTATTTTATTTTATGAAAGCTAGAATTACTGCCTGTATCTTGGAAATGAATTACCAGTACTGTTGCTGCTTGGTTTTTTGATATAACAGGAGGCTTACTCTCTTTTGAGTTTCACCTATATGCTTGCCAGGCTTTGTCATTGTTGCAGCTGATATCAGCGAATGGTTGGGATTCATGATGGAATGTGCTTGTTTGTCTGATCTGCTTCCAGTGACGGCACACCGAGAGGGTGATTGTGATTTCTGTTTAGTCTGACAACGATGTGATCTGATAAATAATTTTTACTATAACTTATCTTCCATATCTGACGAAGATCTGGTGGCTACAGCATATTGTGGATGAAACTATTTATTCTGACTGTAAAGTTCTTATTGCAATCCAGACCTAGAGTAGGCTATACACAAGAATTTTATTGCAAAAGTTAACGTTGAATTAAAAGATTGGATTACGGTATCGATAATAAATAACTGATACAACCAAGCAGCGGCACGTTCTGTGTATAACTTCTCGGCTTAATGTTCAACATATTGTATTATTTTATTGAGCGAATGAATATTGTTGGTGTTGATCTTACAGTGAGAATGCAGCTCATCGTCTTTCATCAGTTGACCCATTTGTTCCTGTCACTCAGCGCCGCGGTGCTGAGAAACAATAACACGAAGCCGCCCTCATGGGTGGAGAGTATAGGGCTTGGCCGCGCTTTATAGCGCTCAGCAGCTTGTTGTGTTTCTGAGCTAATGCCTGGCCACGCTATGATATGAGGAACGTTTACTGTTACTGTTGGCGCCCGCGGCTGTATCTGTTAGTGTTCCGTTACTGAATTACTATAATGACCTCAGTTGTATGAGCTGATATGTGCAGACATCAGAGGCCGTGCTCTGTAATCGAGGATAATGAGAAAGTTTAGAGCGGCTTCATCGATTGGTGAAGGCCCAGTTTTGTTCCAGTGTGCGCAATGTGGGTTATATGTTATCCCTCGCATCCTTCATAGTCTGGCCTCAGTGTTGCTACATGTACTTGAAGCTCCATGTTTTTTTCGTTGGGTGGTTGGCTTGGCTCTCTTTCTGAGACTATTTCACGCTGAATTCAATTCAGAGTAAAATAAATTCTATAGATTACAGTTTCCTATGAGATAATGTAAACTCAGGTGCAGTCCTGACAAAGAACACAGAAGCCTGGGCACCACCCTCCCAACCTCATGATTGTTAGAAGAATGACTTTCCAGCTCTGCTCAATTTGGACGCTTCGGCTTGTAGGTCGCTGTGAAATTTGAATATTGTGTTTTTTGCATGCATGTGTAACTGTGTACTGTGCTATTTTTGGTACCACGTATGCGTCAATATGGTGAATTGAATTTAATAAATTCTGTGTGTTAATTCTAATTATTCTGTGCGCATGTTGCTGTGCAGTGCGCCGCCGCCACCGCGCAGAAAGAACACTGACTCAAGCGTCATTTCTTCTTCTTCCCGCCCCCCCGACCTCCCATCAGCAGGCAGCACCCCCAGTCCACACGGTCTCCCTCCCTGCCCTCATCGCCCCCCGGGGGTCTCCTCACCCCGCTGCCTCCCCCAGTCCCTCAGTGGGGCGCAATCCCCTCCCCGCTCCCACAGCTCCTCGCAATCGTCCTCCCCGCTGGATTCTGCTTCACCGAGAGGGGGCCAGCGGGGGGCTCGAGGCCCCGCGCGGCGTCCCCTCGCCGCCGAGGAGGGAGGGTGCCTGCGGCGCGGTCGCCCCGGAGGGGCAGGGGGGGGCGCGGGGTACGAGCTGTCGGGTGATCTGCAGCAGAAGCAGCACGAGATGCTGCTGCGGAGATACGGGCGCGGGGCAGCACGCGCAGCAGTGGTCATCCAGCGCGCATACAGGGGGCACTGCCTCGCACGCAACTTCGCCAAGCTGCGGCTGGAGGCGAGCGGTGACAAGCGGCTGTCGAGTCGGTTTGTGCCACCGCCCCCACGCAGGGGGGATGGGTGTCACGCGATTGGACGGCCGGTGTGGAGCGAGGTTGGGGCGGGGCAGCTGCAGACCAATAGGAGTGCGGTCGGAGTGTGGGGGGGGGTTGGCGGAGTGATGGCGAGTGTGGATGGTGGATGCGGCGTGACTCACAGGGGTCAGGCGAGCTGCGATCAGTTGACACGACACGGAGCCATGCCAGATGCTGCGGCCGTGGCGCTTGTGTTTAGGCACAGAGACGACCCGCAGCGGGGTGTGACACCCCCCTCCTGCACTGTAGGGTGCATGGGGGGAGTGCTAGGGGGGGGGGAGGGACCCGACTGCCCCTCATACATGGGGCAGGAGTCATTGGATGATGTGCGCGCGATAGAGCTGACGCTTGCACATGCGGCACACGACGAATACTCTCATGCGCCATGCGGCGCGGACTCATGTGAGTACGACGAGCGAATACACCACAGCGCGCGGGCGTGCTACGTCACGCAGAGAAGTAGTCCATCGTATCCCGGCGCCGCCGGTGGCGCCGCGTCGCAACAAAGTAGTTCCAGCTCGTCGTCGCCGCACAGCTACTCGAGCCTGCGGCTCTGTCGCCATGGCAACGCCGCACCCGCGGCAGTCCCCGTCAATCACGACGTCACGGCTCCACCCACTAGTCTCCGGTCTGCGCAGTCGGCTGCGCCCCCTGGCGGGCGCGAGTCGAGTGGGTCCCCTGTTTGGAGGCCGCAGGACTGCGAAGGGTCCGTTGACCACGATGACACCCTGCGGTTTGATGAAGCCGGTCGGCTAAGCCGGAGAGCCGGGGGGTGGGAGGCCCCTCGGTCAGGGTCCAGCTCGGAGACGGTTAGCACCGGGAGTGCCGGAACCGCTGGGAGCTCGGGGGGGGTTCATGAGGGGGGGGTCGTGGTTCGGAACTCCTACGCGCGGGGGGCTTGTGGTGCGTCGGTTTGCACTTTGGGGGGAAGCGTGGGGGAGTGTGTGGGGGGCGAGGAGGCAGATCTGCCTCCCTTGCCCCCGCTACCATCGGCGTCCGATAGACAGCGCAAGAGAACGTATCGCATCGGACTGAATCTCTTCAACAAGTAAGCAGCGATGTACAAGTATTTTTTGGTTTCTCTCTAGCTGGCAAGATGTAGGGCTGTTGTTTAAGATTTTCTTATTTTATTGTTTCACCCTCTATTGATCATGATTTAAGCTTCTTATGATTCTTTTTGCTGTTCTTGGATGGTGTTTATGAATATATTTTCAATGGCTGTTAAAAGTAATTGCTTTTTCAGTCTGGTCTGATATGAATTCTGTCCATGAGACCTGGCAGGGAATGTTTTCATTTGTTGTTATATGTGCTAGTAAGACTGCTGTGTTCCGTGCCTCATCAATACTCACAGCATAGCAGACTAGCGCTGTTGATGTGCTAGTGTGGGCTATATTGTACAGGGTACATCATTGTTGTAGAGTCACCAGCATAGAGAGGATTTCTATTCAGGGAATAATGTAATAGCTTCCTGTCAAAAGTAACTGAAGCACCCGTGCGGTGAGGCCTGTAGGACATTTGACAGTGTAGGAACTCAAATAGTTGTACCCATATTGGCCCTGAGTTGATTAAAAATTTTCAAAACCTTGAGAGATTGACTCAATTTGTGGAAAATAAATGCTTGAACTGGAGTTATTTACCGCTAATATCATGCAATACATCACAGCAAAAGCTACCGTATGTGCTAAATGAGATGAAACACGTTATAGACTAACAGAGTTGTCCATGGGTCCATTGATACTCCGCTAAATATGATCCTCAACTAACTCTGATCGTCAACTAACTGTGATTCTCAACTAAATATGATCCTCAACTCACTGATCCTCAACTAAATATGATCCTCAACTAAATATGATCCTCAACTAACTCTAATCCTCAACTAACTGTGATCCTCAACTAAATATGATCCCCAACTAACTGATCTTCAACTAAATATGATCCTCAACTCACTGATCCTCAACTAAATATGATCCTCAACTAAATATGATCCTCAACTAACTCTGATCTTCAACTAACTGTGACCTCAACTAAATATGATCCTCAACTAAATATGATCCTCAACTAAATATGAATCTAAACTACATATGATATTCCCATGATATAATACTCACCAGTAGCTTGAGCAGATCCAACTTCCGACCGTATTTGTCGCCAGAATTGTTTAAAGTTAAGTTTTCATAGAAAACTTTTCAAAATGTTTGTTATTCACCAAAATGAATGTGATGACATTTAACTCAGGATAGTTCAATAATTATGCAATTCTAAATTCAATACTATATGGTTCTACAATATTTCATTTTTAATCTCAGTGTAACATACGCACTAAACGCGCATATCATATAAAATGACCCGACTTGACCCATTTAAATCTTGACCCGATCCGATGCACAACAGCCACAGAGAAACGTGACCCGACCCGACCCGTGATCGACCCGACCCATGGAGCAATACACCAGCTGCTACATCATCTTTGGTTTACAGGGAGAAATCTCTCCATTCCTCATATTGTTATTGCTTCTTTATGTCTGTGAGTTGCATTGAAGGAACGAAAGCGTTGAAGCATTGAAGGCAGTGCGCCTACAGTAGCGAAACTATAGAAGTCTTTGAGACGCATTGTCACTATGCGCACTATGTATGTCAGCTTATATTGCGCATTGTGCGCTATGTCGTACGCAATTATTTTGTGTGTTTTTTGGTTATTGCATATGTTACATATAGGTTACAGATGATATGCTTTTGTCAACTGAAATAAATAATATTGTAAGGATTCATCTCTATTGTCATGGCTTATATCGTAGACGTGTGCGCCTTGTCCTACCACGTTGTAGAGACTCGACAGTGCCCGTGTTGGTGTTGATGTAGAAAGCCGGAGAAGGGGATCCAGTACTTGATCGAGCGCCGCTTCCTCGACAACCGACCGAACGCCGTGTCGCGCTTCCTCATCGCGCGCAAGGGACTCAGCAAGCAGATGATCGGCGAGTACCTCGGCAACATTCAGAACAGCTTCATCGCTCAAGTGCTCCGGTACTTGTTTTTGTTTCTAGCCAAGTGCTGTCCAGGTAATTGTTTGTGATTCTAGCCAAGTACTGTCCAGGTAATGGTTTGTTTCTAGCCAAGTACTGTCCGGGTAATGGTTTGTGTTTCTAGCCAAGTACTCCGGTATTTGTTTGTGTTTATCACTGAGTACTCCGGTAATTGTTTGTGTTTATCACTAAGTACTCCTGTAATTGTTTGTGTTTATCACTAAGTACTCCGATAATTGTGTGTGTTTATCACTAAGTACTCCGGTAATAGTTTGTGTTTCTCACTAAGTACTCCGGTAATTGTTTGTGTTTATCACTAAGTACTCCGGTAATTATTTGTGTTTATCACTAAGTACTCCGGTAATTGTTTATGTTTATAAAATTGGTGAGCGTCATGATGAATGAGTCTGTGCTCTTAGGTGTGTGTGTCGATGTAGGCAGCGGCTCATGCTGCAGCATGCAGCTCATGCAGTCTTTTCAATTCTATTCGTTTTTATATTGGATAATATAGTGCATCTAGAAAGTTAAATGTTACCGCATTAAGCTTCATGTATTAATTATAGCTGATGGAAGGTGAAGTAATTTTTTTCTAAGTTTCTCATCGCTACTACTGCATAGTTCAATTTAACTTATCTTATATTACTTTGTATAGTTTAGTAATTACAATGAGAGAAAGGTTTTCTGATCCGTTTGCACGTACACAGTGCATTCTCTTGTTCTGTTTTCGTTTGCTGAGAGTTGTAATTTCGCTGCCACTAGCTCTTGGTCCATCTTACTTCAATGATAAGTTATTTGAGTGCAGAGCATATTGTATATTATTATGGAAGAAGCAGGGGTTTGCACCTGAAGCCCCTCAGGGATGACTTGTGATTGATTAGTTGTGAGCGCTGCATTCATCCTAATGCTTTCTCCAGATGAACTGAAACTGATGGATTTCTCAAGGAACCCAGTGGTGCTGACGACTGAATGTGTTGAAAGAAAAAGTAGATGCGTTTCAAGATTGAACCCAATATATAGTTTTTTCCTTTGACTTTACTGTTTCTTATTTTGCACAATTGAATGTCTGTCATTTATGAAAAATTTTAGTTTACGTTCTGTCATTTTTGATGGTTTTACAGTTCTCTGTTTCATATTAAATTCAATGAAGAAGTTGGTCCGGACTCATGTATCGTGTTGTAACTTTATCAACTGATACAGTATGTATGTTGTTATCAGTAGTTCTACAGTACAAAGTTGTTGCATGTGGATGATGCAGATGCTTTGCGGAGGAGATAGACCTCACAGGATTGCCCATCGACGTTGCGCTGAGAAAATTTCAATCCTACTTCCGTATGCCGGTATGACTTGCTGCAAAATAGTATATCTATCGTTATGCATATGGCAAGTGCTGGAATTTATATAAGAATTTGTTATATATTTATTTTTTTATTCGCCACTTAGGCAGAAAAACACTAAATGAAACAATCAAACAAGCAAAAAATCAGAGAATTTTTTCAAGAATCAAAGATTTTATATGAGAATTTATTATGTTTATTTTTCTTTCATAACGTAACGCGGTTTCACACTTGTTATGAATATAATATATGGCATGCTGTACCAATGTGTTGCGACGTCAAAATTGTCTTTTATGATTTTGTACAATAGGCCTATTCCAGTTTAGAAATGTATTGTCTGCCATCTAGTGAAGGGAACCAATGATTTACGAGCTCTCTGCCAATATAGCAGAGCGGCATTAAAATAATAATGAGCTGATTGTTTGTGCTGCAGGGCGAGGCACAGAAGATTGAACGACTGATGGAGGCACGTCCACTCTATTGCATATTGCATTTATCAGTCGAGCTTTTTGAACAAAATAATTGACATTTGTTGGCTGCATTATTTAGATCTTTATGATAATATATTCAAATTTGAAACTGTAGCAATTTAGATTTTTTTACTGTAAAAAATTTCTCGGCTTTGTCTTAATATTGGTTTTTACAATGATTAATGTTAAATTTGTAAGCTGTCTTTTCAGCTGAATGAATTTTAAGTCGATAAAGATTTAAGCTCATGGATTAAGTTTTGTTGAAGATCATTTGAACTGGATACTTTTTATTTTCGCAACCATATCAGTTTAGGTTTGTTAAATAACTGTTACATGTAATACTTAATGTCATTTGTACATTTCAGGGATTTATGTGTGTATGAAAAGGTTACATGGTAGTTCATCGATGAACAGCATTGGTTGGTTGGCACAGGCGTTCTCCGCGCAGTTCTGTCGGTGCAACCCAGGCGTCGCGCAACTGTTCCGGCGCGCAGACACCGTCTTCCTGCTCGCCTTCGCGACCATTCTGCTCAACACAGACCTGCACAACAAGAGCATCAAGCCGGAGCGCAAGATGAAGCAGAGCCACTTCATCCACAACCTCAGAGGTGTGCATTCTTTATATGGACTTTGTACACTGCCTTAAAGACATGTCTGATATCCAGGAGCCTCACTTGCTTAAATTTCTTAGGTTATTTTTAATTTATAAAAATTTAAATTCATGCAGAAGTTATAATAAAGTTGATAGGATATTAGTTATAGTTGCTTAAATACTTCTTGAGATTTAGATTTTTTTGTTATAATGAAATTTGTTATAATAAAACTTACTAGATGTAATCTCCGGCTTGATACTCTTTGTTTGTATTTTTGTCATTGCGTTTCACCGATGTTTTTTTGCTTTTTAAATTTCATTTATATGCTTGATTCCGTGTTGATGTAGGCATAGACGATGGTGAGGACGTTGACCCTGACCTGCTTAGTGGGATCTACGAGCGAATCAGAGCGAGCGAGTTCAAGCCTGGGTCAGACCACGTCTCGCAGGTCGTCAAGGTCGAACAGATGATCATCGGCAAGAAGCCGGTAGGTAGCGGCGGTGGCCAATCGCACGCTTACTAAATATTTATTTCACTCATTATAATTGCTTCTCATGATGGTTGATCCTCCTAATTCTACATTCACTGTAATTCGTGAGGCAATTTTGCTTACTACAACTGCCTGATTGTGCCTGCCTATGCTGTTTGTGCCTGATTCTGCCTGTTTGTGCTTGACTGTGCCTGATTGTGCCTGCCTGTGCTGTTTGTGCCCGACAGTGCCTGATTGTGCCTGCCTGTGCTGTTTGTGCCTGACTGTGCCTGATTGTGTGTGCAGCAACTGTCGTCCCTGCACCGGCGCCTTGTCTGCTACTGTCGTCTGTACGAGGTGCCCGACCCAAACAGACGCGAGAAGCTCGGCCTTCACCAGAGGGAGGTCTTCCTCTTCAACGATCTGCTCATGGTGAGAGGCGGGGGGGGCGTCATTATTGTCATTATTGGTGTGAGTCATTATGCAGTGACCCGTTATCCATGTCGACAGAACACTTGGTGTAATATTGATCATTAATGATCTAATGAGAGTAAATCTAAATCCATCATTACCAGTATGGGATTAGATTGATATTATGATTAAATGCCGCACATCAGTCCTTGAGAAATGATGATTTGACTGCAGTCATTTCGTCCCAGTCAGTACGTTTCAAGTTGTTGAAGTTGCGTTGTGTGCCGTCATCTATGGTGATGATGTGGTGGTGGGTGCAGGTGACGAAGATCGTTGGCAAGAAGAAGAACCAGGTGACGTACAGCTTCAGACATTCCTTCACGCTGCACGGGCTCGCCGTCTACACCTTTGACACACCGCGTGAGTCGCCCTTAACTGCACCGTCC
>JAQIWG010002822.1:0-19390 GCA_034695025.1 Chamaedrilus cognettii | reverse complement strand
TATATATATATATATATATATACAATATATAATACTTGTATATATATATACTATATGATATATGCTATATACAATAATTGTATATATATATACTATATATATATACTATATGTAATAATTGTATATAATGTAATATTATATGCAATATAACAATACTATCGTTATACGTAACAGAAACAACACTAATGCAAAAGCGAGTAAAACGTCATTAGATTTAAATTCAGAATTTCAGCTTCTATCTTGGATAAAAAACGTCAAAATATTTATTAGAAGTTAGTTAGATGTGCTTAAGTTAGTTAAAATAGCTAAATTAGGCTCCAATAAAATATCCACAAGACATGGCACACTACATAATGACGGCATGATGACACACTTGCAAGCAGTCACAGCAGAGAGAAACGCTATTTTGGAAGCACTGAAACTTTGCCAGAGCTCTTCTGTTAGGAACACAGTTGACCTAATTAAAAACTTTTTTGGGAGGGATGCAAAACTTGTCACAGAGTATCATGCCATCAATGTCAAAGCTGTAGGTAAAAAAGCTAGATTCTAAAACATATCACGTGAATCGTTTAAAACACTACGCTAGATTCATTCTGCTATGCTAGATTCACAAAGAATAAATAAATGTAATCTCAGGAAACTAAAATAAAATTCTAATCATAATTAACAAATAAAATAAATAAATAAATAAAAATTAATTCAATTAACAATACATAAAGTTTATTTCACCAAATCAATGGTAGCAATCAACATAACTAGAAAAATTAAATAACAAAAATGAATACACAAGGGGACATACTAAGCACAAGAAAAAAGGACATTGAATGTAGCGAAAAGCATACCAGGCACAGAAACATAGAATATAGAGCATAGCGTGCACAGTAAGCCTAGTATCAGTAGCTATAAAGTGGACTGATCTTAAATGTTGACTGTGTCAACACTGAAAGACGATTTGCACCCTTTCTGAAAACTGAGAGATATTTAGCTGTAGGATAACTGAAGAACAGTTAAAAAGTTTCTGATGAAAGTGAAGGATAATTCGCCACTATCTGATAGACGAGAGACAATTAGTAAGCAGTGCGATAACGGAGGACAATGAAATGACTGACGATGCCGGCAGGCTGCAGGTTGCGACTGAGCACGGCAGGGTTGCGGTAGAGAGGCACACTCGACACCACTGTAACATGGACACACAGACGTGCAGACACACATACAAACAAGCATACATGCACACACAGATACAAACACACAAACAAGCACGCAGACGCACAAACAAGCACGCAGACGCACAAACAGCACGGCAGGGTTGCGGTAGAGAGGTGCGCTCGACACCACTATATCATGGACACATAGACGTGCAGACACACACACAAACAAGCATATACACACACACAGATACAAACAAGCAAACAAGCACACAGATGCACAAACAGCACGGCAGGGTTGCGGTATAAAGTCACGCTCGACACGATTGCAAACAGACAACACACGCGCAGACACATGCAAGCAAGCATACAGACATACAAACTAAATAGCTGGGTCGCGGTTGATAGCATGCAAATCACGATACATGCTGGCCTGCGAGATACCACTCGTTCAACAGAGCAAAACATACTATGCAACAATAATAAAATTTCATTTTATCCGATTTCGGAAGGATTTCAATCCTGAAACCCCCTCCAGCATGCGATCCTGGAATTACGGCATCAAAAATGCCAACGACAGACAGTACAGCAACTGATCCCCACCTGGCCCGCCGGTTGGTCTCCAGAAGCGTCCGTCAATGGCGCTCGTGTCCTGTTCCCCGGCCGCGCCGCTGCCCCCTGCTAGGTTGGCGCGGTGGAGGGACGCCAGCCCACTCGCGTCCGTCGGGTCCCAGTCGCCGAGGCGCCGGCGCAGGGCGGGGCGCGGCCCCGTGCCAAGCGTGATCCCCTGCGCGCCCAGGTAGTTGCCAAACGGGCTGCGGTAGCTGGGCGTGAAGGCGAGGGCGCGTGGGGGGAAGGCGACGCCTGAGTCCGGGCCTAGCTGGTACCTGCAGGGCGGGCCAAATAATGTGAATAAACACTCAAGTTTGTTGCTACAATTTGGCTGTGTGTAAGTCACGATTAAATCTATTAAGAATTGTAATGTGTTTCGTGTCCTCACATGTCATTGAAACTATTATATTCGGCATTAATTTGAAAGAAAAGAAACAAAATAAGATAATGCAATCTGGTACTCCATTCCCAGGCGATAAAAACAAGCCTATGTAAAGGATAGGCCTGTGATAAAAACAATTCCGTCCGGAAACTTAGGACTCTGGATCAGGAGTGCGGATAACAATGTAAGAATGTAATGTAACTAGAAGTTATTTAATTATCAAACTAATATATTAAATATCAGTATTAATTATTTATGAAATTTTATTTTAGCGTTTGCATTAAATTAATTTTTAAAATTTATTTTATCTGTACATACAATAAAATAGAACACGTTGAATAAAAACAGCAGGTCTATGCCCATTAAACATGAGCAAGGTAGAAGTAAAGGCAGGTTTCAAGGCAGCCTAGGTCTGTGAAATCCAGCCTTCCTCCATTCTTCATCATACTGTAATTGATAATCCCCTTCTTGAGTGCCGTGCGTGTAGGCTACGTTACTAGCCTAACCACACTCGGCTTATAATACTCAGGATTATTTTTAATTAGCCTAGCCTGTTTATTGCAACAACCTAACATGATGCCTACAACTAACAAGCTGACAAGTTGCCCCAGTAGCAAGCACGTACTTTGCAAGTCCCTCTCTGCGTATCGCCTCGCGTTCGTTCCTCAACCTCTGTCGACAGAGCAGGACGAGGAGAACGACGAGGATGATGGCAGCGACAGGCAGCAGGACTCCCACAGCGGCAAGCAGACCGACACTAGGGCCGGCCGGCGGCGACACGTTACAGTAGGGACCCGAGAAACCCGGCTGACATCTGAGCACCGAGAATGATCGTCGTACATTGTATAGGAGGAGCGCGCCCCTTATGGAACGTTATATAGGCGAAGCACGCCCCTTACAAAACATTGTACAGGCGGAGCGCGCCCCTTATGGAACATTGTATAGGCGGAGCACGCCCCTTACAGAACATTGTATAGGCGGAGCACGCCCCTTACGGAACATTGTATAGGCAGAGCGCCCCTTACGGAACATTGTATAGGCGAAGCACGCTCCTTGCGGAACATTGTATAGGCGGAGCGCGCCCCTTACGGAAAAGCCACATGTTACCCACACGTTGTCATGAACGAGGGGAAGGAAAAGAATAGGAATGATGGATGAATTACCAGAGAGAAAATCGCATGGAAACATGAACGTCAGTCGTCAGGTGTGGACAGGCTGGATGCCAGAGACCTGTCGTTTGTCAGTACTTCAGGAAATGTAAGGTAGAGAGCCCCTTGCTACAAAAATTTAAGGTAGAGAACCCCTTACTATAAAATGTAAAGTAGAGAGCCCCTACTACAAAATGTAAGGTAGATAGCCCCTTACTACAAATTGTAAGGTAGAGAGCCCCTTACTACTAAATGTCAGGTAGAGAACCCCTGACTACAAAATCAATCGGTTTTTCAGCTTAGTTTTGTTTTTAGTGTTTTTGTAGCTATGTAGCACAGAGACTTGGCCTATGTACAGTCCAGTTCTGTGCAAGGGAGCCTACACAGAACCGCTCCCCCTTCTCTAGTCGCCTTTTACTACTCGCCCGGGGAGTTCTGGGCAGGGGCGGCGCCAGGATTTTTCTTCAGGGATCTAAGAGGGGACAAAGGAAAAAGTGGGAGGTCTAACAAAAAGTTTTAGCCTTTTCATGCTTTCAATTCAAAATCCAAAAAGTTTCGGGGCTAACTTTCAGAGTTGGAAGGGCTAACCCCTTGCTACAGGCTTTAAAACTCATAACAAAAGGAACTTAAAACAGGACGCTCCTAAATAAGTGGCGGGGCTAGTGAGGGGCAAACTTTCTGAGTTGGGGGGGCTACGTCCGGTTTGGCCCCCCCGTAGCGCCGCCTCTGGCTCTGGGGCGCAAGCCAATTCTTTGTTCCCCGACCTGCAGGGGGCATTTTCAGCTTAGATGAGCGACTATAGTATTAGTATGCTGCGTCGTAAATGCAAGACTATTCACGTACGCGCAGACGACGTTTCCGTTCTGATCGTTGCTGCACTGTCCTCCATTGGCACAGGCGCCACTGTACGGGTTGTCTTCGCAGTAGTAGTAGTTGTCCCCTGGAAAATCAAAAACATGTCAATCTTTGACCCACTGCTGATAAGTGCTGGAACACATGGGGCTCCCACTGCTTAGACTAGCGTTCCCACCGCTGAGCATTAGAAGATGAAAAATCTGAAGCCACAAAAGTCCATAACTGTATGAAAGATATTATTTCACTGGATAAATTTTGGACGTTTGACACTATCAAATACCAGATTATTGGTGAAGCCAACGGCTGGTTGCTCGACCTCGATTTAAGTGCGATATATGTACTACTTAATGACGTAGTCCTTTCTAAGTAAGTTTTCTGTTGCTCGACCTCGATTTAATCGGCGAATTAGCAATCTGCGAATGAATTTTTTTAATTGCACATTTCTGCGAATTAAGTACGATTTAATGGCCAAAACATCGGAAAGTCAGTTACTTTTCAGGATTGAAAATTTTTTCACGATATCATTAAACATGCACCACTACTGACACGTATTATCACGATTAGATCCTTCCGGAGCGCTGATGAAGGCCGCGATTCAGTAATATTTTAGCACATTTGCTAAATCGCACTCAAACTGAAGAAAATCGTAGAGCAAAACCCAAAAATTTCAAACTGCAGATTAGCTTAGATCGCAGTTTGAGTAATATGCGATTAAACACACTTTCAAATTGAGGTCGAGCAATCAGCAGTAAAGGTTTTGGTGAGCATCCCTCCTCCCGCCCCCGCTCAGAAGTTCTGCACGGAAAGGATAATCCCGTGTTCCAGGAAAAACCACCGTTCCCACTGCTCCGCCAAGACACTTTAACCACTGCAAACAACTGCATCGGCGCAGAGTGGACATTTTGCGATTCGCGTTGATACTTAACTTACTGCACTTTGTTTGTTCTGTTAGTATTGTCAGCGTTTGTAATAATTGGTGTCATATTAGTGTTATTTTTATAACTTTTGATGTCCCTTTCAGACCGCAGTATATTGTGCTTGTGTGACGACTACTCATCGTTAGCCTATGTGTATAAATGATGTCAGCTTCTGAATAAAATACAAATGCAAATACCATTGCTTCATTTTTAGTACTGTTAATCTCCTCTATTGGACCTTATTACATAACAAAATTGCAGTCAATATGCCAAACTTTTGTGAGCAACAAAAGCCGCTTTCTTGTTGTTTGATTGTTTTGATTGTTTTATTTGGTGTTTCCTGCCTAAGTGGCGAATAAAGAAATGAACACAGGGCGCCGGCTCACAGGTGGTGATGTTGGTGATGGTTGTTCCATTGACGTTCACTGAAGAGCCGATGTTCGCGTCGGCGACCGGGAATATTGTGAGGAACGTCACGTTCGACCCCGTCCCGTTGTACTGGAACACCTGGAGCATGCAACCAAATAGTGCAACCAACCAGGGACACAACAGGGCGGGCGCTAACGCCCCCCACGCCCCCCCCAGGCCAGGGAGAGAGACAAGGTTAAACGTGCAGCAAAAACTATTGCTTAACAGTAGTGGAGGGGATCTGGGCAAATCTGAGAAAAATGCAGTTTTTTGTGTTTCACAAGGGTTAGGCGTCCAGTAATTATTGACAAAGATTGGGGCAGGCGCCCACTTGCCATTGATAAAGTGGGGCGGGCAGGCGACTATCTACTATTGATAAAGAGTGGGGCAGGCGCCAAACTATTATTGACAAAGGATGGGGCAGGCAGGCGCCTACCTACTATTGACACAGAGTGGGGCAGGCGGGCGCCCACCTACTATTGACACAGAGTGGGGTGGACACGGACCTGGTTGGAACTGATAGAGGCTTGCATGATCGCAAAGGCAAGATCCTGCAGGGTGAGCGGCGAGATGGTGTCGTTCATCGTGACTTGGACGGAAGCGAGCACGCTGCCAGGCCTGTACACCCCACACACACCGCTTGTAGTCACATACACACACGCGGCCTGTACACCACACACACACACCGCTTGTAGTCACATACACACACACGGCCTGTACACCACACACACACTGCTTGTAGTCACACACACTGCTTGTACACCCGCACGCACGCACGGTTTTTAGTCACATACACACACACATGCACACATATGCAGACACACACACACGCGCACACGGCCTGTACACCACACACTCACACGGCTTGCAATCACATACACACGGGCTGCTGACCAATTCACACACGGCCTGTAGTTACAAGCACACAGACGGCCTGTACACCAACACACACACGGTTTGTAGCCACACACACACACACGGCCTTATAGCCACACACACACACACAGGCGCACACACTCACACACACATGGTCTGTTCACCAACCCACACACACGGCTTGTAGTCACACACACACAAGGCTTTCGGGGATGGCTGTACGTTAGGGATGAGAGGGGATCCACCAGCATGTCAAGTTAAGTTTCTGAATCTTAACGTTATGAAAGGGAAGGCATAAGTGAAGTTTACGCCATTATGGCAATTATCCCAATGCACACATTTTTATTGCATCATTAATACTCTAAGACCAAGAATCTTAATTGTTGGAAGTGCTGATAAACGCCGATCATTACACAGTCGGGACTACCGCTCATGCTGACCAGTGCTCATCTATCGAACCAGCCCGGGAGCTGTTTTGTAAAGAATTGCTAACTGTTAGCTGCGCTTATAACGTTCCGTTTAAGCCAAGTTGAAAAGCTACAACAGTAAATCTATTCAGGGACCACCATGACGTCACCATTTGGTTTATTTCGCAGAGTTTTTTCATATAACAAACGATAGGATTTTATAATATTTTCTTTAGAAGGGTTTAATAGGATTACAATCTGCCTAAGATATTTAGACAAACAGACCCCTGGGTCCTCGTTCACATACAATCGTACATTTCTTAAGATTTTCATAACTTTTATCCTAATTCAAATTTAAATTAAATAAAATCCATTCGCCGACCGCCGTGACGTCATCATTCGTTTCGCGCGCGATGGTGTGGAATTTCCAATGAACATTCTAAGATTTTCGTAAGATTCTCTTAAGACTCACTAAGACTAAGATTGTCATAAGATCGCTTCCTGAATGAGGCCCCAGGGACCTGTTTCTCAGAGTTTCCCTAATTTTAAGCCTAAACTTAATTGTCAATCAGATTAAAAAAAATTAAATGCAACTGCCGACCGCCATGACGTCATAATTTGGCTTAGATGCTCAGCCCGTGCCGGTGTGGAGTTTCAAAAAACAAACACTCAATTTTACTAAGATCTTGTTAAGAACATCTTACGAGTAAAATTTGCTAAGATATTTTGAGAAAGAGGCCCCTGGACTCTAACCACTCATGCTGCACAGTGCTCATATCTCTTTCAAGCAACGCTGTCAAACACAATACACTCTTTGTACACAATTAAGTCTTTGTTTTAGTCTTTCAAAGACATTTATATTAGGTTTCAATATTATGAAGGCATTAGCCAGATTGAAGAAAGGCAAGGTACAGCAGCCAGCACTGACGCGAATTTTCCGACGTTGCAGGAGAGATAGCCGGGCACATTTCTGAGGCACGTGTGCACCTGCAACGACAATAGAGATTACTGAGCTGCGAGTTTCTCTATTATTGTCCTTTTTACTTAGAGTGGATTCTATAGACGTACCTATCGTTAAAGAAGAATAAAAGGAGTAGTAGTGAACTCATGTAGGCCATCATTTAAATCAATAAGTCTTAAGGGATATTTTCATAATACCGAATTAAGTTCTAGTAATACCATCTTAAGTCCTATAAAATAGACCAACACATGTAAAACAAATAGTACAATTCATACACCTAATACAATAAATGTAAATAGAATAGACTAAATGTACAATATACTTGTGATTAAAGAAGCACAAAAGAAGGGCAGTGAACTCACGTAGGCCATCACGTCAATAAATAAATCTTAAGGAATATGCTCGTAATGTCGCATCAAGTTGTAGCTATGCACAAAATGCGTGTGATTAAAGAAGAATAAAAGAAGGACAGTGAACTCACGTAGGCCGTTACATAGGACATGAGTCCCCACCAGAGCGGCGAGTAGCGCACGGCGTATTCAGCGAGGAAGTTGATGTCAATACGAATCCATATAGTGCAGACGTGGGGCACTGAACACAGCACGTGAATAGTTTATAATACATCACAATTGACCAGTGAGGTTGCGGAAGCGATTAAGACATCTAAATCAGGCAAGGCTGGTGGGCCTACAGAAGTAGTGGTAGAAATAATTAAGGCAGCGGGAGAACAGGGTGTAAAATGGATGACAGATATTTGCAATGAAGTCATGCGAAGTGGTAAGATCCCAGAGGATTGGAAATTCAGCTCTCTAGTTCCAATCTATAAGGGAAAGGGAGATGCGATGCAGTGTGGTAGTTATAGAGCCATCAAACTGCTGGAACATGGTATGAAGATACTAGAGCGAGTGCTTCAAAAAAGATTAAGAAAACAAATCTCTATTGATGATATACAGTTTGGATTTACGCCTGAAAAGGGAACAGTTGATGGACTTTTTGTAGTGAGGCAGATGGAAGAAAAACATAAGAAAAATGCATCACATGCAATAGTGTAATGCATGAACACACAAGGAATTATACTCATGGGTTCTTGTTTTTGCTGCGGAATATTATTATATCAAGTTGACTGGAAACGATGATGGGGGAGGCCGAGAATTAAATATGAAGATAACATCATGGTGTGGATTGTGATCGTGATCAACTGGTAGAGGCTGTCGTGGAAAAAGTGGACGACCAGGAGGGGTGGATGAAGATTGCGAAAGTGCTGTGAGGGCACCACAACAATACATGTAATGCACAATAGATGTAATGCACAATACATGTAACGCACAATAGATGTAATGCACAATACATGTAACGCACAATAGATGTAATGCACAATACATGTAACGCACAATACATGTAACCATAATTAGTAGCTCGACGACGATAGAAGCGCGCCACAGACCAAAAGGACTCTGGCAGGTTGGCGGCAGACAGCTCGTATGCAGCGTGTTGGCGCTGGTCGGCGTGCCGTAGGGCAGGGGGTACTGGCTCCACCCAGGGCTGCACTGCGAGGACTGCTCGCAGCGCTGGCTGAACATCAGGCTCTTGGTGTTGCCGCTGATTTTCCACTGCCTCAGGGTCTCGCACACCGGCTGCACGGCGGGACCAGAATAGGGTAAGTACATGAAAAGGGACAACATGCAATGCTTGCCCGCGTGGTCTAGTGGTATTGCAATGGACTGCCGTGCTAGAGGTCCGGAGTTCGATCCCCGCTCTAGCCAAACAGAGAATTCAATTTCTCGGCTTTTTCAAACAGTTTCGACCACAGTGGAATTGTAAACGGGTCTTGCTGCGCAAATTGGTTATCAGCGGGGAGCAGCAGGAGGTAGTCACTTTGGCGTGGAAGGGGGGGTTGTAGTTTTAGGACCGTGTGTAGTAAAAAAGATTATTACAGTCCGGCTCTGTGTAAGAAGGCCACCACAGAACCGCCTGCCCTTCTTTAGTTACCTTTTACGACTCGTCCTTGGAGCTCTGGGCTGAAAGTCTATTCTTTGTTCTCCGACTTTCTGGAATGAAACTTCTCTTAAAAATCACTTAGGCGTCGCCCATCAAAACAAAACGAGGATCAGATTCACACACATGCATTTCATGCTTTTGAATCTGTTCAGGATTCTCACGCCTGAAGAAGTGGATGTAAAACGTAAAGAAGTGAAAATGCACATGCGTTAAGAAGTGCAACTGAAAGACAAACGAGAAGTTGGAGTCGCTACGCAGTGTAAACCACAGAGAGCAATGGAGCACAGATTCAAGGGACATCATCAGAAGTGGCTTCCCATCAACCAAGGTCACCGAACGGTGACAGTGAGTGAGTGAGTGAGTGGATGAATGAGTGATCAAGTGAGTGATCGAGTGTGTGAAAGACTGAGTGAACGAGTGAGTAAATGAATTCCTACCCCCTCGTCTTAGGTTTTCATCAATCGTTTGATGGATGCCTACGATGAAGGGAGATCCCCGATGACGTCACTTAACGCCGAAAAGGACTCTAAGCCATTATTATTACTATTGGTTTTATTCTAAATTAGTAAGCGCACAAGTGAGCGAGTGAGTGAAAAAATGAGTGAGCGAGTGAGTTAATGAATGAGTAAGCGAACGAGCCAGTAAGTGAGCGAAAGAATGTGTGAGAGTGAGTGAGCCGCTGAGTGGGTTAGTGGGCTAGCGAGTGAGTGAACGACCTTTGCATGTGAGTGAGCTACGGAGTGAGTGAGTGAATGAGTAAGTGAGTGAACGAGTGAGTAAGTGAGTGAGTGAGTGAGTCATCTATGCTGCAATGACACTAAAGCCCGCTGCCCTCACGTTTGGCATAGAGCACTGTGCCGCGATGCCGCGCTGTGCACAGTCTGCGTCGCTGACACAGTTGTCGCAGTGGTTGCAGACGGGCGTGTATGTGGGCGCGCAGAGTTTGTACGGGTCGGCCACGCAGGTCACCGGTGTACACGACTGGCGCAGGATGAGGCGCCCACTCTGGATGGTCTGGCCGGGGTGACAGGTCGTGCGCGGCACGCAGCGGCGCGTGTACGTCACGCCGTCGTCAGAGGCGCTGAATGACGTGCCGACTGTCCATATCTCGCACACGGCCTGCCAACATAATATCAGTCATAATATAATACATTACCATTTAATGTAACGCGGCCACGGCTGGCCTCAGTTCTGCAAATAGACCCGATGCTCTCGTGATACTGACCTGCTCACGTACCCGGCGCAATTACGGAAAACGGGGAATTTCTTTTGCCAGGTCGTCTGCATGGAACAGTCTTTCACCTGAGACTCGCCTTGCTCCTTCCCTTGAGATAATTGCTAATCTCAAGACTGAATTGTTTACAAGGTCATACTCTTAAATTCTGCTGCATTGGTGACGCTGTTCGTTTATTGCTTGTCTTGAGGTGTTCGGATTGCAAAGCGCCCTAGAATCGTCCTAGACTTGCTATGGCGCTATAGCAGATTAGTCTGTGTATTATTATTAATATTATTTATTAACGTGATATATAATAATATTAATAATCATTATTCAGATTTTCATGATATGAAATACCTTGATGCATCAAAATACCACAGTTCAAAGATTCACGAGCTTTAAATCGCAATGGCCACTCGACAAATAAAGCCGTCGACAATCAATAATAATAATAATGAGCTAATATCCCGTTTCAGCGTCCAGAGACGTCATCGGCGACTTCAAGGTGAAGTTGAAGAAGGAACTCACGTCAGCGTCTGTGCAGTAGTCGACGTATCCGTCACTGTTGCACTGCTGCTCGTTGGAGAGCATAAGGCAGGTCCTGCACGTGGCGCGCTGCCCAGCCTTGCAGGTGGACGGTGGCGCTGTATGCACAACAGCAGCGCTAGTGATGTCGATGGGATATATCACTAGATTTGGAGATATTTTAGCGATTTATGGATCTGCTTTTTAATGCAATCCCCTGATATCTGGGGATATTTAGCATAAAATGGTGCATTATATAATGGGAGCTGGGGATATTTTTCTTAAAAAATACAATCTAGGGATATTTTTTACCAACATACCCAGAATCTATGAATATTCCGGTTTAGTTCAATGGTATCACTGATCAGCTATCAGCAACATTTACAATTTAACACAGCAGTTAGAGGACATTTGCTCAGCGAAGCGCTATGGTGTCGGCGCTGTCGTTAAGGCGTCGAACTCTGGAATCCAGAGACATGGGTTCAAGTCCCCGCGCCGGCAACTATGAAACCATGCGTTACCGGTCTCTCAGCAAGGCTGAACGCATAAGGGTCGCTAGCTGCTCACCCTGTGTCAGATAATTATTTATTTGGTTTGAGTCAGGAATGGCATCTGGCCAAAAAAACCCAGCTCCAGCAGACCTCATCAGGGCGCAAACACCCAAGCCTGCAGGAAAACATGGACACTAACAGGTTAGTCGACAAAAAGACCGTTAATTAGTAGTTAGCAAGGCGCTGTGGCGTAGCGGTTCGGGCGCTGAGATCAGAATTGGCACGGGGTCAGCAGCTAGCGACACTTGTGTGTTTAACAGTCTTGATAAAGGGCCTGTAACGCATGGTTTCATAGTGGCCAGCGCGGGGACTTTAACCCAGGTCCTCTGGATTCGTTTTCCAACGCCTTAGCCACTATACCACAGCGCCTCACTGAGTTTCTGCTAAGCGCCTCTCATTCTGAATCGCTCAATTGCGAAACTGGGCTAATAATAAATTATAATCATTATTTTTAAAATTATTTTCGTTCTTGATCAATTTATTGACGAAATTCAAGCATCTTGATATACCGTACTTCACTAATTTGTTCTAGGACCCTAGTTATAAAGTCTCTACAAATCCATTTGCCATGCATTCCCCACAGGCCATCAATATTGCAGACATACATAAATTATAAGAGGTCAGATTGCATAAATCAGAAAAGTCAAGATCAAGAAGGATTGTGCAACTCACGCGTTGGCATCACGACTGAAACCAGAAAGAAAAAAGCAATATGAAGTTTTATTTCAAGACAAAAAATCTAAACATAATTGAACAAAGTGTCGACACGCTTCACAGGTTCAGCTTACGTCAAGAATGTGAAAAGTGTTCACCTATTCAAATTTTCTGCCTTCAAATCAAACTAAATTAAGTTATTGCAATAATGTTGCAAGCTACAAACCTGTAAGAAACTTGTAGAAAGTAATGAAACGCCATACCGGCACTGCATTCTTAAGTTATTATCCGGTTTCGACCTGTGGAAATAACTACATGTACCCATTACCGTTAGGCCTAACTATACGGAATCCATCAGAATTACTTCGACGTCACTCGACTGTCTTACACAATCTTACACAAGCAGCCATCATTTTCAAGTGTAATGATAGCCCACCCGTTTCAAATTAGGAGCTCAAATTAAACAAAAACTTTTTTTTAGGCGCACAACGCCTACCAAGGCGTTGTATGCCTGACTGATGAACAGGGCAGAAACAAATCGAAGCATTTGAAAACTGGTGTTAGAGAAGAATGCTGCAAATATCTTGGACAGCGAAGAGAACAAGCATCTCCATCATCAAGCAGATAGGTGTCTCAATTCTGTTAGTCGACACGATCATCAAACAGAAACTATTCTACTTCGGACACGTAATGAGAGGGGAGGGGCTGGAGAAAGATGTCGTGATGGGAATGGGGGAGGGAAAGAGACGCAGAGGGGCCAAGAACGAGGTGGCTGGACGAGGTACGGGAGTGCATGAGGATGACAATCCAGGAGCAGAAGGAAGCAGCGAGAGAGCGTCACGGATAGAGTAGAAAAATGAGGTCACCAGAGGTCGTTCACGACCTGATGGCACAAGGTGACAAGGCGACGCCCTCTCAAATGAACCCTGGTTACCTGTGACGGGAGGAGTGGGAACGGTTGTCGTCGTCGTTGTGGGCAGAGGAGGAGGGAAGGGTGTTGAGCCTGTCGACCCTCCTGACGACCCTGGAGGAGGCGTCACAGCAATGCAATCATTAGGTGTCGGAGTCGTAAGGACACAGTGTTGCCAAATGTATGGTAATTGTACAATAATAGTTTTGGTGTTTGTACGATGTACAAATACAGGCGATTTGTGCGATAATCTTGCAATCTGTACGAGGATTGAAAGGAGGATGGGAGGGCAATTTTCTTGACATGTTAAATTTGTTGGGATTAGAAAAAAAATCTGACAAACGTCAAATTTTCGTCAAAAACCCCCTCCCCTCTCACCCGTTGTTAATTTCGAGAGAATATGGGAAGAAAGGGGACATTTCCCACGGAAGTAAGGGGTATTTGGGCGGTTTTTCTGGTGGTACAATAATTTTGGCCAAAAAATTATAATTTTTGGCCTTTTGTATGATTGCACTCTGAAAAATTGGCAACACTAACAACGTTTATCCACAAGCTGAGCTACTACGGCAGAGAGCTACATGTACCTCACAGCTTTAACTGAACACAAACACGGAGTCTATTTGTATTCAATCATTGTATTAAGTCATATATCTCCAATAACGCAGACACCATTAATGCCGCTGCTTACGTGATCCTATAATTTAACAAAAGTTGTTTGTTGGTTGAGGATGATTCCCCGTTAGGGGGACTGGCACATCATGACAACTTTTTGATCAAGGAGAGTCTCCCAAAAGATATATTTTTGTGGAGGGCAATGTTAGGAAGGGGTGGGAGAATTAGCGAGATGGGAACGTGGATATTATATATAGATAGGTGGATATTAGCGAGATAGGAACGAGAGCTGGTTGTTCACAAGCCGAATACCGCTTTCTAAACCAGAGACGTAAGTTAAGTTAAGTTAAGAAGAAAACAGGGAGGGAGGCAGTGGAGAATAGTATGAAGAAACGTGGCCTGAGTAGAGAGATAGAAAATGATCGAGAGTTGTGGTGGAGGCTTATCGTGGGGAACATCCAACCTGTGCCAGCACGGAAAAGTGGACGCAAAACGTAAATGATGATGATGATGATAACTTTGAGACTCCAACACTCTTCTGATTCAGCTGTGTATGAAATTTAAGTAAAATCTTACTAGAATGCTTATTTTCACGAAAACTTAGTCATTTCAAAGGCCTCCGACCTTGGCTCGGGACACAGGACGAGGGTGCCTGGCACTGACACGTGGAGCCCGCAGTGCACTGCGCCGTGCACTGCGAGCGAGCGGCGCACGCGCGCGCGTAGCCAATCAGAGTGCCCGTACGGTACGTGAGTGTCACCTGACACACGGGCTGCACACACACAACGTCATCCCATTCAACAAGGCACCACTGAGCTTAGTTCACTTACCACGCAGATATAAAAACGCTGCATGGGACCAAATAACTCTATGAAGCTGATCAATCACATTAAGTTCACAACATTGTTAATCAAGCGCAGTCTTAATAAGCAGCCTATAATACTTCGTGCACTCCTTACGATGTTGGCAGTTTTTTGAATTAGGCCTACTACGCCAGTAGGCTATCGCTCAATATTAAGTACCCGACACCCGACCATCGGCACCATCATCGCAGACACGGGGACTATAATGTTTTCATATGCCCATTAAGTCCGGGAGTACCAACCAACTATCGTTATTTGGAATAATGGAATCATACACTAACATCAAATCGAGCAGTCTACCAAAACGAATTCGAAGCATGAGTTCACCATGACCCTCAATTTCTGTCTTTTCGCTGCTGCAAAAGTATAAATCCTTAAATGCAATATTTCGTTACATCAAAAGTAGTTTGATATTAATTATAGAAATACTAAATAAAGGATCTGAAGCTCAGTCCAACACAAAAACCACGAGCGTACTGCAGATCGTGTAGTTTGGTGACGTCACGTTATCAAATAACAAATAATTAACGAGCCTAGCAGTGCCAGCCATGTGTCCACTCTAGTCACTGGTTAAAGTGTAAAATAGAAGGCCCCGGGGATCTCTCATAGTCTGTGGGACCCCAGTGCGATCAGGCACGATCTGGTAACTCAGTACTCAGCAGTAGCTCACGGATGAAACCTTTCCCGTCCCATGTAAAAATTCTTGAGCGGGGGAAGAGGGGGAGTGCTGATAGAATTTTTCTGGGGTTATCATGTGCGATCTAGTGTAATCCGGGTGGGGGGCCCCGGGTGCGATCCGGTGCTATCCGGCTCAGTTTTTGACACAAAATTAGGTGCCGGATCACATGCAAAGGATTTTCAAGGTGCCGGATCACATGTAAAGGATTTTCAATCCACCCGGATCTATGATCCGGGTCGATCCGGCCCACTTTAACCACTGACTCTAGCCCTACCACTACCCGAGGGTACTCGGGGCCCAACTCACGTCGGCAGCGCTGCAGGCCGTGTTGACCCCGGAGTTGTCGCACGACGTCTGTGAGGTACTGGAGCACACAAGACACGCCGGAGCCTGGCCCACCGGGCACACCGCTGCAGCCAATGAGAACGCTCCGTTAACAAATAATCAGAACACTCCGTCAACAGCCAATCAGAACACTTCGTCAACTGGCAATCAGAATGCTCCGTCAACAGCCAATATAATGCGCTCAAGAACTGTAAAAAAGTGCCTGAAGTCCAATTATATTAGATGATGCTTAGCTGATCATCGTTTTGCCCTGCTAGTGTGTTTTTAAAGCAGTTTTTAACTACAAATGAGCAAGAAGATACAATTAAGATAAGGAAGATACTCTTCAATCAGCTTCTACACTAAACAATTGAAATGGGACTTAATCAATCGATTCTTGGTCTGACAACAATAGGCCTTATCTCACAATAAACATAATTGATACTTAAGTCACCGAGCAGAGTGCAAAGCATACTTACCGACAGGCTGATGGGGCTGGGGAGGGTGTTAAGCAAACTTACCGGCGGGGCAGATGGGGTTGCTGATGGTGCACTGGCCGCAGAGCACGCCCCCTGAGGCCGTCTTCTGGCTGAGCGCGGAGCAGGCGCCGCCTGTGGGGGTGGTGCAGGGCGTGCTGTTGCAGTAGGCCGTGTTGCTGATGACGTTACCGTATTTGTCCGTCGTCTTGAGCGTATAGCACACGTCCTGCAGCAGGCCCAAAGTTACAGCCCTGAGTTGGCGACAAGTCTTTCTACTCACATTGTGTATTAATAATTATATTTCATTCAAATATTAACCATAATTATATACCAATCATACACGCACATACACCATACCCTTTCAACCTGCCTCAACGATCAATTTATCTAAACGATTTCAACAATGATGCAATTTATTTTAAAAGTATATCATAGCTTTGACCTTCATGCTGCATAGCCTACATAGAAACCCCAAAAAATGACCTTTTTTTGCTTAATATTATATTTAGTCTTACGCTGAGGTTGGGGCATGTCTGCATGTTGCAGGCGGGATCTGAGAGCGAGAGAGCGTTGGAGGGACACGTGAGACAGGCCGGCTTCTTGATGGACGAGTCGCAGGTGGGGCCTGCAGAGCGTAACACAACATCCACTGCGGTCACAGTGCGACAGTGTGTTCAACTTCACATCAGTCGTAAATCATAGTAGTAACAGTAATGGGAGTGGGAGTAGGAATAGCAGTAGCAGTAGTGGAAGTTTGGGAGGAGTAACTAACGGCCTTTTTACGGTCTAATCTGTTAATGTCCATGTATTAGGCGTTTAGGCTTAGACGTTTGCGCCCTGATTTGGCTGCTGGAGCTGAGTTTTTACGGCCGGATGCCCTTTCTGATGCCAACCAAATAAAAAATTATCTGGCAAGGGGTCAGCAGCTAGCGATATTCGTGTGTTTAACAGCCTTGCTGAAGGGCCTGTAACGCCATGGTTTCATAGTTGCCGGAGCGGCGAATTGAACCCTGGTCCTCTAGACTCGAAGTTCGATGCTTAACCATTATACCACAGCACCCCGCTAGAGTGGAGTAGAATAGTAGTAGAGTAGCAGTAGTAGTGAGAATGGGTGTAGTAGTAGTAGTAGTACCAGTAGTAGTAGTAGTTGTTGTACTATTTCGCTCATTGTTAGATGTTACTTCAAGTGCCTAATACCCTTGCTGCGCCACCGTGCCGGTGCCGGCAACTTTGACAAAAGACGACTAAAGAGTTTTCATACCGCAAGTTCCGGACACAGAGTTGCACTGGTAGCAGGTGAGGGTTGGACCGTTATTCTTGACGCAGTTGGCGGGACACGTCTCGGAAGGCTCCATGCAGCGACCTGCGTAGGAGTTGGCCACGACATTGCCCTTGTTGTCCGTGATGTACGTCACTGCGCACGTGGCCTGCAACCAACGCGCACCAGGGGCATGTCAAGCAGCCTACTAGGCAAGCGCTTACTGTATGCTGACTCAGCAAGCTAAGCGGAGCTGTAAAGTAAGCAAGCGCTGACCATCAGTGCTGAGTTTGCTTTGCGAGCAAGCAAGCGGATCGATAGGGTTGATTTGTTGAGCTGAGTTGTCAACTAACCGCATTATCGCTTGTTACTCATGAGAACCAACTATATCCAATAACGCAATAGGTAATCAGGCAATCACGTGACGTAAAGTGATCAATCATGACCAAGTACTTTTCCTTATGGATGCAGTCATTTTGCAGCGTGTTATTTTAGGCCAATTTGTCACATTTCTTTGCTTAGAAATCACCGAAAGCAGATTGCTTGTCTATTTACATGCCCCAGATCAGCAACACTTGAAGCCTTCAGTAGCAGTAGTAGTGCAAATTTATTACATGCCAGCTTCCCAGTAAACACGGATTCGGTAGCGTGGTGAAAAGTTCATGACACAATAGTCAATGTACAGCAACCATCAAATTAAAATCTTTGCAGCAAACTATCAAACAGAAATCGTTTCAGTGCGTTCTTGAAGGACTCCAGTGAGCCTAGTTCGCGCAGTGCCTGTGACAAACTGTTCCACACAGTTGGGGCGGCAAAGCTGAAGACGCTCTCAGCGAGCTCAATCACTAAAATTTTTCTTGTGTGATAAGAGAACTGGTAGGGTTATTACTGACTACTGACTTTCGTGTCAAGAACATTTCGACACGTCATGTTTCCTGAATAGGGGTGTGTAACAAATTGTCACTATTAGGGTTTTGGTTACCCGGGGCAAGGGTAGTGGCGCAGAGTTTGTGCGCTCTTCTTTCGAGGGGGCCCTCGCGCAAATTCTGGACCTATATCTCATCATAGCCATAATGGATTAAGTGTCGGCTTAATTCTCTCCCTGAGGCCTCTCATACCCCTCATGGGGTCAGGGCACGAGAGGGCATGTGTTCGTGGCCGCAGACGTCCAATCTGCGCGAGCACGGAAAATGGACGGTAGAAAAGGATATGATAATAATGATGATGACAGCTACTTGCTTAGCAGAACTTCGAACAACTTTAATCTGGAAGATTATGTTATTAGAAGAAGAAGATGATGAACTTGATTTAATCGGTTGATTTGGTTCCGTGAGGGCAGGATGTCCAATGCATTAAGATCTTGCGATGGTCTGCCTTCCTCTAAGAAAGGCAGGCTAATATATTTGCGATGTCAATTTTTTTATTTTAGAGTGCTATTTGAATGCACTTTAAAAATACATTGACACTGTAACTTTGTGTTAATAACAGTGTGTGATTCGTCACGCCCTTGTGACAATGTTTAATAGTTTTTCACTAACATTTTTATTACTAGAGTTATTTAACAGATTAATTAAATTAAAGTATCATATATTAATTATAATATATTAATT
>JAQIWG010002821.1:0-19390 GCA_034695025.1 Chamaedrilus cognettii | reverse complement strand
GCTTCCCCCCCCCCCCCCGTGCCCCCCACCTACCCCCCAGCAGCAGCTCCTGTCCGTGAGACCCGAGCAGCGTCTTTGACAGAAAGGGAGCAAAGTCGACGAATATTTCCCTGAGGAGGGGCGCGACGGGCCCCAGGGCCCTCTCGAGCCGCTCCGTCAGACTGCCCTCCCCCCCCTCGCTGCTCGTCTGGCGGCGCCACGCATGGCGCGACATGTCCACCGTGGAGGGGATCGCCTGCGCGGGGAGGGGTATGTCCGCTGGAGGCCGGGGGGCGCGAGGGGCCGCAGGGTCCCCCCCGCCCGACTGAACCGAGTCGGAGCGACGAATTGAGATTGACGCGATGCCTGGGGGCAGCAGCGCATCAATGGGGGGCGCATCGTACATTTTAAATGTACGATGATCATTGGTCAATGTAACTAGGTTCAATTTAATGAACAGAAGTGAGGAGCTAGATCTTCTACTGAATACTTAATCGGGTAACATTTATCATCAATTTATTATTTCTGCCAAGTTTAACGATCACAAAATGAGTCCGACTCAGAAATTTTGCACAAACAGCCAAATACATATACAAAATAAAAATTAAAGAAAATTTATACGTCATAACTCTCCATTCACCAAGCTGTGTTGCTATCAGTAACAATTAGACCAATCAGCTAAAAGCAATGTCCACAGTCTTAAACATAGATCCAGCAGATAGGCACCGTGGAGTTCTTCTCAGTTTTTGTTTTATGTTAGAAAACGATCGACACGCAAACTGAAGGTCGACAGAAATCCTACCGGTCTCGGCGTCCTCGCCCCGCTCCTCCTCCTCGCCCGGCTCTCCTCCCCCAGCCCCCAGGTCGCGACCCCTGTTGCCGTGGAGACGCCCCACGGGGTCGTGCTCCCCCTCTCCCTCTTCTCCCACCCCACCTCCCAGCCCCTGGTCATATAACCCCAGCTCCTCTTCCCCTCCCTCAAACACCGGAGTAGCCTCCCTCACGCCTGCCGCGCTATTAGACGACTGTGAGATCGGTGCCGTGGTTTGATTGGTCAGAGCGGGACGGGGCTCGTCGTGCGGCGCAGGCGACTGATTGGGAGAGTGGGTGGCGCGGGTGCGATCCCTAGACAAGTGGGACTCGGTGCGCTCCGTAGTCGGGTCAACAACCGATGGGCCGGAGTCTGAACAAATATAGACAAAGAGCCTCAAACAAAGGCAACAGTAAATTTAATATATACACCCTGCATAGCGACAGAAATACGTAAACACAGGAAAAGAAACCAATAATAAATAACTGCATTATTAAATTTTTATTAAATACAAGCGAGCATCAAATGAACACGTTTAAATTAAAGTCAGAGAACAAGTACGATATTTAGCTGAGAGTTCTGCCAAGAAGAGGAGCAAAGCTTGATAACAAGACAAAGGGACCAGACAAAGAGAATCATTCCTTTCTATGCAGGGAGAAAAAGTCCAGCTCGATAACAGCTTCACGAATGATTCCAGCGAACCATATACAGCACAGCATAGCATTCTGAGCAGATAAGTACACAATGGTAGGGAATGCAATGGGGATGGGTGCAATGAAGGGGGGGATAGTCTCACCAGTTTGTTCTGCATCAACCCCCTTGCTCCACTCCAGTCCCCCCCTGCCTTCCTCAGACGGACCGCCCTCCTCCACACTGATGGGGTAATCGAGGTCGTACGCAACTTGCTCCCCCTCAAAGGACGGACTGGTCCGCCCACCCGGTCCCCCCTCGCCGAGTTCGTCGGTTCCCCCCTCGTGGCGCATGTCTGCACTCTCGTCCTCGGACGACACTGCAGAAGTCAAAGCTGAACTGTCCACTTTCATCAACAAGATTTAGAGAAAAATAGTTGAAACTCGCTATAATCTTATAGTCACTGGATGAATAACGCCTTACATTGTTTGAAATCTGAGAGAAATAAAAGAGAATGAATCTCCAAGTACCGCGACATTGGAGAATAAATATATGAAGTAGGATGGTAAGGAATATTGAGAATGCACATCTGTTAGGGTAACGGCAAAACACAAGGAGCAAAATTTTCTTTAATATGAGGTAAAAATGTTAGCAGATTTTTAATACAATTTGAAGTTCAAACAAATAGGATCAAATACAGACTGAAATCAGTGCTCAAGCCCAATGTCAACATGAGCTCGTACTATAAGTCAATCACCTTCACAAGAACACCCCCAAATAAGAAATTTTCACTTTATTTAAACCCCCCCGCAGCTCACCGCTGCGCTTTCTTGTTGCCACAATGCCTCCCTGTGATGCCCCAGCGGTCGTATCGCCCCCTGCAACACTGCGCCGCGCCCCTCTGCCATTGCTGTCTCCCCCCTGCCCCCCCACAGAGGGGGCGGGGCCCCGATGGGCGGGGGTGGAGCCGGGGGGTGTGGGCTCGAGGATGTCACGGTACTTGGAGACCATGAGCACCGAGACAAAGTAGACGATGGCGAGCGCGAGAAACTGGGCCTGCTTCGTCTCCTCCTGGGGGAGGGGCAGAGAAACAGACTAAACTATGAATGGAGAGAAGGGCAACAGATTACATTATTAATGAGGGGCAGAGCTGAGCACCGAGACAGAGTAGACGATGGCCAGTGCAAGGTACTGGGCCTGCTTCGTCTCCTCCTGGGGGCAGGGACACAGACTAAACTATTAAGGGTGGGCAGACAACAAATTAAAGTATTAATGAGATGCAGAAGCACACACTCAAAGCATCATGGGACTAAATTAGTGCACGGCGGAATTTTGGAAGTAAAATCCTAATTTGGTAGCACAATGGGCAGGCTAATGTACACCGATTTACATCTTGAGGAAAAAGTTGCAGCATCAACTTGATGCTGCCTTCAACTCGATGCTGCCTTCAACTTGATGCTGCCTTCAACTCGATGCTGCCTTCAACTTGATGCTGCCTTAAACTTGATGCTGCCTTTAGCTCGATGCTGCCTTCAACTTGATGCTGCCTTCACCTGATTGCTGCCTTCAACTTGATGCTGCCTCAACTCACCACATCTCGGTAGACGACAGCCCTCAGACGGTTGATGTCCATGTCCTGCAGTAGTTTCTCCACGTCCCTCACGGGGCTGCTCAGCGCCCCCCCCGGCCCTCCCTCGCCCCCCTGCACACCACACACCCCTTACTAATACAATCAACTAGCGCCGCCTCATCGCATATTAACATTAAACCATTGCCACATCAATAACCACAATATCACATTGACCAGCAATAAGTTTGAGTGCCTGACCCATAAATCAAATTATTCAAGAACACTTGTTAGAAAGAAACCATAGTCGCCTCTTTTTAACATCTAAATTCTGGTGCTTGACTGTGTTTGAATATATTAACATGCCATTGCTCTACATTTTTACAGCCAAATGCCCTCCTGACGCCAACCACAAAAAATTAGCCCAGTACTGTGATTAGCAGCCAGTGACGCTTCATGTTCAACTGCCCTGTTCAACAGAATTAGCAAGCACTGCGTACAAAAGCAAAAATCAACACCCTGCCCCCCACACACCGTTGTTCCATCCTCGTTGCCCCCCGTCGCGATGCCCTTGAGGCCCTGAGGCGTGGCAAGTGCCCCCGCTATGAGGGCCTGGATGGGGTCCTGAGGCTCGCTGGTCCCCCCCCCCTCGGCGTGAGCGGGGGTTGGTGGGCCTCACCCCCCCAGCCCCCCCCGAGAGACGCATCATCTGCTGCCGGTGTCTGCACTCGAGGCAGTTGCGCACCGCGCACGTGCATACTGCACAACACAACATTATATGTAAACTAATCATTATTACACTCAGCTGTTATTAGTTTTCACATGTTAATAGTATTCACATGGTAGAGATGCTTCTTTTTCATCTTAATTCTCTTTCTCACGCAGTATATTATGCATTTTGTTGATTGCAACTTATGATCTAATTTACAAATAGTCATTAATTTGCTGCAAGGGGGTTAGGCATGGGCTATTGCCCTCACAAAAATGTATTCTCTTTATGCTTAACTGCACGCAACGTGACACTAGTCATTTATATCTTGTATGTTTGTGTATATTGTACTCTGAAATTATAAATGTGAAAAAAACTGTACTGCCCCCGCCACTGACTCGCACTGCTCCCCCCCTCCCGCCCCCCTACTGACCCAGTCTGAGACACTGCCCCCCCACCAACCCAGTCTGAGACACTGGCGCAGAATGCCGCCGCTGTTCATCGTCTTCTCCTGCTCCAACTCTCCAAAGCTGAGCGAGCTTGCGAACACAAGGATGTCCGTCATGTAGATGAGGCGCTGGAGGAAGGAGACTGCCTGCTCTATGGACAGGCCTTGGTTGGGCTCTAGCATCTCTATCTCTCCCTGCAGCACAGCGGTAAGGGACAGGTACAGAGAGAAGTACAGCGACAGAAAGAGGGAGGCAAAGAGGCACAGGAAGAGAGTAACAGACAGATGACGTACAGAGAGACCGCGTGAGACTGTGAATATAAGTTATGTAACACAACAAACATTATTTCTTGTTCAGCTAGCATGCTGTCATTCATCTTTTCTGAACAACCGCAGCACAACATCTCAGAACATCAGTTTCGCTTTGATGTTTTCTGGGCGAATCAATCCCACATCGCTGCCGGAACATCCATGCATGGGAGATTTAACGAGGACGAATTTTGAAGTGAGAGTAGACTCCGACCGTGGGTGAAGTTGCAGCGGCGAGGAGGGGCAGCAGGCCCCCGCACGACGTGATAAGATTGTCGGCGAGCTGTGAGATCATGTGCGTCACGTTGACAACAAAGATGTGATTCTCTGAGGCATTCACATACTCTATCACCGTCTTGGTGCTCGTACTGCCGGAACAGGGAAACAAAAAAAACATAAATAAACAAGTAACGTATCACTCAAACGGACAAAAAAATTAATCGAATAACACAAAAGGCGACAACAAATGATCTGTTTGTTTATACGTCTCATAGATATCATGTACAGCGTTGAAATATAGTCCATTTTGCTATAAAAAATGTAAACTAAATATTCAGTGCAAAAATTGGTCGCGAACACTGCGCACCATTCCGTACCACAGTCAACATGTTACAATATCTTCATCCAGCAGCATAAACAGAAATAGTGCTCAAAACACTTATTGTTCAAAGAACTAAAACAAGCACATATGTCAGCCACTCACGTTTTCCAGACTTGTATGTCCTGCTCCAGACAGCCAAGCAGGTCAGACAGCAGCTTCTGATGCAGGTACGACCAGCGGAACTCTGGGATGCGGAACGGGGGAGCTCTGGGCCCTGGACTGAACACCTGCCTGCTGGGGGTGTTGAGGGGGCGCCCGCCCTCCTGCGCCCCCCCGGGGGCGGGAGAGCGTGGAACTTCGACACCGCTAGCCTGGTGCCGGGTCCCCGTGGCCTGGGCCTCTCTCTCAGCCGCAGCAGCCTCACTCATGGTCTGCGCCTCCGCACCATTCATTGGACAAGATGAACCCAACGCCGCGCTGTGATTGGACGACGGTTTGGCACCATCGGCGCCAATCTGACCAATAGCGTCGCTCGCCTCTCCATCGCACTGCGAGCTTTGATTGGTCTGTTCCTTGAGGTCGGTAATCCTCACGCCCCCCTCCTGCGCGAGCCCGTTGGTGCCTCCTGCGGGGGTGCGGGGGGGGGCAAGCCCCGAGATGGTGCTGACGGGGAGCTGGCGCCGCAGCGCGGGGTCAGAGACGTGCGCCGCCTGCACTCGCTCGTACTGCTGGTACATGCGCGCCATGTGGATCCTGAAGTCCTCGTACGACACCTGTCCGTCAACCAAAGGCGGGGCTCAGATCTACAGGACATCTGTCAATCAAGCATATGTCCTTTCACGAGATTAACTCAATGAGACCGGATGAAACTTAGGCGAATATTCAGAATATTTACAAGAACTAAACCGTATGTCGGTGCAAACATCTAAACTTACACAATTTGAACAAATTATCAACCGTGGAGAAATTTCATATTATTTCGTTAAAAATCAAATGCCACTTTTGCGCCCTTACCTCTAATTCTATCCCCTCAACCTTTCTTCTAGACCCCTGCTCTCCCCTTGGAGCAAGCATACCTTGGAGTAGTGGTTTTGAGTTTAAGGAACGTGTCTAGTAACAATGAGTATTACGCTATAAAGAATCGCGCCCCCGTTATATTTAGTCGCCCATTACGACTCGCCCGGGAAACTCTGGTCCGCAAGCCCGTTCTCTTGTTACTCCAATCCGCAATGAGGGCGTCATACCTTTGAGTGGAGTATGGCGAGGGTGTCGATCCACACCCTCCAGCCCCCGTACTCGTACTTGAGCGCGTGGTGCAGCAGGGTGCGGAAGAGTGCCATCACGTCCTCGGTGACGCGCTGCTCGTCGTCGCTGCGTGGGTAGATGTAGGCGAGGGAGAAGAGCCAGTCCTGCCAGACGGACATCTGCAGCACGGTACGCCGGTTCTCCTTGTTCGTCGTGCACAGCGCCGACAAGTCGGAGAGAAAGCGCCGACGCACGTCCAGCACCTCGGGGGTCTGGCGCGACTGACGTAGCAGGTTGGCTAGGACCTTCAGGATGACTGGACAGAGAGAGGGAGAGGAGAAACGTCAAGGATCTTAAAGATAACTAGATGAAAGACAGAGTAACAGAAAGATTGCAAAGCACCACCAGGATAGAGATTAACTTAGAAAAATAAATCATTAACCAATGAAAGTGGCGGTAATGTAATTATGTAGTTTTTTATTCTGAACGACATCAAGCATCTTCGATTAAGAAGTTGAAAGAAGCAGAGAACATGGACCAGCATGCGTGCATCACACGCTATCCAAAGCTCAATATTTAATTTTGCAACATTAGAATACAATATTCTTACACACAATTTAATAGGCAGCCACAGAGACAATTCATTGAAGGTTAGACCTCACGCAACAGGCTAATTAAGAGCAAGTGAGGTGAGAGAAGACTGACGAGGATTCTCCAGTTTGAAGCGCGGCTCTGGTGCGGCCTGCGTCCCTGTACTGATCTCCACAGTCAGGCGCTCCGTCAGGATCTGCGTCGATCACATGAGTGAACGAACAAAATTTACTTAGAGGAGAAACAACATCAACATCACGTCCAACAGCACAGCAGATTGACTGCTGTGTTCAAATATGACTCGCAGTGCCAGTCTGTCAGTTTGTCAGTTGACAGAGAAGATATAGAAGATCTCGCCTATAAGACAAAACAAAGGACATGCGACATATTTAAGAAGAAGAGAAAAGAGGAGAATACCTCGAAGAGGACGTTGTAGACGGGCATGGAGATCTGGGTGGTGTTGAGCATGAGGCGGTCCGTGATGAGGGAGAAGAGGTTGTACGGCGTCATTGCCTCGTGCTTGCGCCTGCGCAACATGTTACTCGCGTGCACCAAACATGCGCGATTATCACTGAGCAACCAACTGGCTCGATGGCTGAATGATGTCAAACTTTTAGGCCCAGTTGTTCAATAGAAAGTTATTTGGTTTTAAATAATCATAGAACAAAAATGACGTCACGATTCAATCAGATCTTGCAAATTAGATCCAGGATTGTTTGAATAACACGCCAATATTTGGAGTTATTCAAATAATCCTGGATCGTTCAACTATGGTTCAAATACTCTCTATTGAACAACTGGGCCTTAATGTTTTCCATTAATATTTTCATCTTATCTGTTTCAAGTAGCAGCAATGCATATTGAGCATACACAGCAAGCACTCACTTATGTGTGCTGCGCATGAGGAAGAAGCCGACGAGCTTGAGGGCGAGGATCCTGACGGTCTCACTGCCCGAGGAGAGTAGTTTGAACACTGTCCTGCAACAGAAAGCACCGGGAGGGGTTCAACTCTCACGCATGCGCTAGAACTATCTGGGACAACAATTATGCCGAGACAGATTCCAGAGTTAACGGCTAAAACAGCAATCAAATGCAAACTTTGAAAGTCGCAGGATACAGTCCGGAATTTGCTCTAAAAAAAACTGAAACGCCACTCTCACTCGCGACGAAGTTGATAACATTTTTATTAAAAAAAGGCCCTTACGCATTAATGAAATTAGGCTTTAGGGTTATCGAAGCGCAATACCTGACACCCCCCTTGCGGTCGAATGCCGGGACCATGCTGGCAGGGTGCTCAGCCATCAGCTCCACCAGCAGACGCAGCACATCCAGCACATTGTCGTCCTGCGCAGCAGCAGCAGCGGTGCAGCAACCAATCAGCACAGCCGCAGCAGCGCAGCAGCATTGCATGGACATAACGAAGGGCGAAAACCAAGGGTTAACATTAGGGCTAAACACTTGAAATCATTGTGTCGGCACAGTTTTAGCATCTTGTTGACACAACGTAGGGTAGGTTAGATTGTCTACTTCGTGCCCTGTGGTTCCCCTACCTCGTGCACGGTGGTGAGGTAGTTGGAGATGGACTGGAGCTCGTCATCCTGCACGCCGGGTCCCCTCAGCACGAGCTGCTTGACGTACTGCAGCATGAACGCTCTCAGTTCCATCGTCTGCTCCCTGGTCGGGCGCGGACCCTCTACGACACACACCACTGCGCTCAAATACGCCGAGTCAGTGCGTCCAGCAAGCGTTTGGTCAAGCTCTCCCCTCTTTGCTATGTCTCGCCTGGGGAACTCTTGGTTCAAACCTATGCTCTTGTTAGCCAAGTCTGCAGGGGGAGAACACGTTGCAGATGGCATGCGGAACAACTTGAAGTAAGTACACAGTTTTCCATTCTAAAATGCAGAGTCTGATTATCACACGACAGGACAACAGAAAGCGCGTTGCCGTAATGTCAAATAATGCGGATAATTGGCGCAGAGGCATATTTGTAGTTGAAGGACTGTGTGGGACGTATCGAGCGCAAGACTACTATACACTATACAGCCTGGTTCTGTGCAAGATAGCAGCCGCCACAGAACTGCTCACCCCTTCTTTGGTTGCTTTTTACGACTCGCCCAGGAAACTGAGCCGCTACAACCCCATTCTGCAGGGGGAGAGGTGCACTAGGGCGCGCGGTAGACAGACTGACGCCCTTGGGCGTGATACCGCTGCGGGCGAGGGGGTGTGCAACCTAGTAGCAAAACATGAACTAGACATACCGACACCCTTGGGCGTGATGCCGCTGCGAGCGAGGGGGTGTGCGACCCAGTAGTAGAACATGAGCGTGTGCAGGGTCTGGATGACGGAGCTGACGCGCCGGATGGATGCATAGATCTGCGCATCACTGATGAACTCTGTCGATAGGTACGAGTAGAGGCGGCGCTGGACCTGTTAATCACAACCAGGAGCGTTGGGGCTAGGGGTGTCAATAATAGTGTGGGAGCGAGGCTAGAATAGCCAATAACAGCAGGAGGGTGGGGTCCTGGGATCAACCAAATGTGTAACTTGCAGCTTCAAGAAAGTCAATGGCAAAAACGGTCCTTCATTTCTTAACTAATACAACAGCAGCTGAGGGCGGGGCCTGGGATAGTTGGGGGAAAGATCAAACCCCTTAAGGGGGTAGACTAACCCCCACAGAGGAGTAGATCCAGAGTGCGGGGTTGAAGAGGATGTAGTCAAAGAGCTGCTTGAGCAGGGCGCCCCCTGTCGGCAGCTCGACGAGGAAACGCGTGAGGGCGAGGAATGAGTCGAGCACCTCATCTGTTACGTGCGCGCGAGATGACTACCAGCACATACACACACACAATGAGATGTAGGCTATAAATAAATAAATAAATGTAGGCGCGGCGTTGTGCGCGTGATGACTAGCAGCGCACAAACTGAGCAGTGACCAGAAGCCATCTATAAATAGAAATAAAATACTTGAAGCGACCAAAAGTTATAACGATAGCAAATTTTACTCATATTCCTCGTAGGAAAATTCACTCAATATTCGTTTAAACTCAATGGATATTAATTACCATTCCCTTATGCAGCCGATTGCATGCAATATAAATAGTAAAGATGTCTGAACAAGAAGAACCTTCTCGAGCAGATAGCTGATGACTAGGAAGCCCTTGTTCTGTAGCAGCTGCTGCTGTATCGTCACAGAACTCTCAAGTAGGTCACACAACAGACCCATCAACGATGCACTGCACCAAAATCATAGTATCTGCATTGTCACAGAACTATCAATCAGGTCACAGAGAGTAACCAATCAGAGATCGCTGAGACTATAACACTGAAACTATAACACTTGCAACAGTGAATCGATCGATTTTTTGAATAGTGAAATATCGATTAGTTCTTCGCCTCTATACCTAAGTTTGATGAGGCATGGAGGGTAACTGTCCAATCAGGAATGAAGATAACTAACCAATCAGCATTGAGCTGATAACTGACCAATGAGAAGAGAGTGCAACCGACCAGATGGAGTAGTCGACAAAATCCTGTTTGCCATCATCTCCTGTGTCCTGAGGGAAGTCCAGTTGTCCAAACAGTGGAAACAGAACCTGTAGAGACCAGGAGCCTGTTACTCAAAACTTCCCTAAATTTAAGCCTAAACTTAATCTTAAAAAAGATTTGAAAGAGATTAAATTCAACCGCCGACCACCGTGACGTCATTATTTGATCTATTGCGAGTGGCACCGTGGCGGTGCGGAGTTTAAAATAACGAAGGCTAAAATTCGCGTAAGATTTGCTTAAGAACTTTTTACGACTAAATATTTTGAGAAACAGGCCCCAGATGCCAGGTATAACCACTCAGTAATCAGTAATATTTCATATTCACAGAGACTCTTTGATAAATCTATTTAAAGCTAACAATAATTTATAATTTTGATGTAATTAATCATTTAAGAAAAACACAATTCAAGATTAGCTAATTAATTAATTTATAAAAGCTAAACATTCAAAGGGTCCAAATAGACCACAAAATTTTAAATTCTAAAATACTTTTAAAAATATGAATCGATGAGTCAACAAATTCTGTACAGTTTCGTTTCATAGTACGAGTGGAAGCTGCCTGGAAGAAGTGCAGACCTGGATGCCTCCGATGGAGTGGAGCGTGGAGTGGATGGAGTGAGTGATAACAGCGCGGACCTCACTCAGCATGAGTGCGTGGGGGGTGTGCACAAAGTATGACACGTTGCCCTTCGGTGACGACTCAAGGCAGAGCTGGCCGTCGCAGGCCACCGGAGTGTACATGAGCATGATAGCTGCAGTGAGTCGTCCGTCGTACAGCACCTATAAGTGGGGTCACCAATAAATATGTCACCACCAGGGTGTACATGAGCATGATAGCTGCAGTGAGTCGTCCGTCGTACAGCACCTATAAGTGGGGTCACCAATAAATAGGTCACCACCAGGGTGTACATGAGCATGATGGTTGCAGTGAGTCGTCTGTTTTTTGTGGTTTTTTTTGTAATTGAGGGACCGTGTGTAGCACAAGGACTATTATACAGTCCGGTTCTGTGCAAGGGTTGTTTGTCAGAGAGCAGTAATATTGGCAGCAAAATTGTTTACGGGTGGCATCACACATCAAACTCAATACAATCAAAGGCTGAAATATTCTCCTTTGAACTAATTGCTTAACACAGAATTTTGGCCATAGGTTCAACAACTTCGTATTTCACGCAGAACGTACATAGCCCAGTCTCAACAACCAGAAAGAAAAAGGATAGAAGGATGCCTCACCCTCTTGGCAGCGTCGGTGAGCTCGGCGCTGCTTTCGTTGTCAAACCTCAGCTGACTCTGCACATCAACACACCACATTTATATTATGTAACACGCGCGGTGCACATGTATGTAAACTGCACAATGTGTGCATGTACATGCACGGCACATGCTTACTACGCATGAGAATTTTAGTTTTAAAAATGAAGTGTCTGAGAAATTGTGCATTGTTGAAAATGTAACACAAACCTCCCTAAATACGCACCCCCCTCCACTTTAGACCCCCAGACCCCTCTCTCACCTTGTAGCCGGGCCCGAGGAGGTGGAGGGCCTGTATCTGTTGGGGCAGCAGGGCCTCACTGAAGAGGTAGATGGAAGAGATCTGTCCGCAGTACATCGTGTCCTCCTCCATGTCCTGACTCGACCCCAAGTAACACTTGTCAAAGGGCTGTACAACAATGCACAGATAGCACTTGTCAAAGAGCTGTACAACAATGTACAAATTAGATTGTGAGAGGTGAATGGGTAGATACAGAGAGTTACGCATTGGCATACAAGCAGCGCATACCCACTACCAACCCACTGTGTCCCTAGACGTGCCTGCCACGTACCTTGCAAACTTGTTCTCATTGAGCAGAACACTGAGAGCAATTAAAATTTACATTTCATCCAATCCAACACAGTAGACAATGTAGGTTAAGTGCAGGCCCCTCGCGGAAGATTTGATTGAGGCTCTGCAAGGCGACCGCCTCTCCAAGGCTCTCTGAAAGGCACTTCCACCTTTAATCACCCTGTCGGTTCAAGAAGCTGTCAAGAAGCAGCTGGAAGGGCTGACGTCAACGGTGCGCGAGCTCAAGGCAGACATATATGTAATCTGTCTTGTACTGAAGTGATAAATGAAAAAAAAAAATATCAAATCAAAATCAAACTGGTCCCCGTATTAAATCAAAAGGCCATAGAGTCTTTTTCTATCTATTTATAGTCGTTTATCATACTAGTCGTCATCATCGTTATCATATAGTCGTTTATCAAACTAGTCGTCATCATCGTTATCATATAGTCGTTTATCATATTAGTCATCATCATCGATATCATATAGTCGTTTATCATACTAGTCGTCATCATCGTTATCATATAGTTGTTTATCTATCAGCAGACACTCATGAGAGAACAACAAGAGGATGTTAGAAAGAATTTAAGTGGAAAGAAAAGAATACAAGCGGAACAAAAATAATTGAAGTGGAATGGAGAGAGGGGTGGAACGGAAGGGGGCGCCACGCACGTCGCTGGTGCTGACAAGCCAGGACATCTCTGTGTGGGAGGCGAGGGTTCCGTTGACGTAGCATGACAACTCACTCTTGCTCCACCGGTTGTACGTAAACGCCAGCGTCACCATGTACCACTGCGCGCAGGACATAGTGTAGCATTACAACATCATGTACCACTGTGCGTGGGACACCGTGTAGCATTATATCACTATATCATTCAGTATATGTCTCTCGTCATGGTGCCTCTCACCTCCCTCGGCTTGAAGTCGTACTTGACGCAGTGCTGGAAGCCCTTGCCCTTGACCTTCATCGACGTCACGACGAGCGCGTTTCCCAGAAAGTGGCCCGAGTACCCGATGCCCTTGCTCGTTCGAAAACTAATCACACAAGGGCGCCATTCTTGAACATTTTCTTCAATCACTAAAATTTAATCACATTTTTCCTTTACTTTGTAAAATCACAGAATATTGTGCATAAATTTGGATGCAAAATGTTTGGTTTGAACAGTCAATTCGTGTAGTGGCGAGTCCCATCTTGTTAACAACGCAAAGGGAGTTCAGCAGCAGATTTCTTTAATTCCGAGCATCAGCTAAACTCACAAGTAAGATAAGGTTTCTCACCATTGACACCAACGTTTCTCACTGGTAGAAGGCAGTTCTCTCACCAGAAGAGGCAAGTTTCCTCACCAATAGAAAGGTAAGTTCTCTCACCAATAGAAAGGTAAGTTATCTCACCAGTAGAGGTAAGGTTTCTCGCGCTCGACGTTGACGCCGGTCACGGGGTCGAGTCTGAACCAGCAGTGGAAGGTCCACCCGCTCTGATAGGGCCAGCGCGCAATAGGGGGCAGTGCTATAGCCTACACACCACCACGCACACTCACTATACCCTACACACCACCACGCACACTCACTATACCCAACACACCACCACACACACTCACTATAGCCTACACACCACCACACACACTTACTATAGCCTACACACCACCACGCACACTCACTATAGCCTACACACCACCATGCACACTCACTATAGCCTACACACCACCACGCACACTCACTATAGCCTACACACCACCACACACCAACTACTAAGATACAGCACACAATATAGGTGTATATGCGAATGAGTTCAGCTTTTTTTAAAGTAATAGACAATGTAAACAATGAATGAATACAAAATATAATATATATAAAAAACGTGGCAGCATACCTATTTCTTCTTACCAGAAAAGCAAAAGAATTCTACATGGCAGCCTACCGATCCCTTCTTGCCGGGGAAGCTAAAGAACTCGTCGGGCCCGTGCCTGCGCGGCATCTGACGCAGCACATGCAGCAGCTTCGTCGAGTTGCGCGGCTGCAACAACACAGCACTTGCACGCGTGAACTGGATCCTCGCAACACAAACGCGCAAGGGTATTCGCCGTATGTTCAGTATACAACTATACATCCAGTGTAAAGTGCACTCCATTGGATGAACCATAAACTCTCCTAAAGCTATGAGTCAATTATATACTCATCAAGCCATCAAATTTCAAACCAACTATTAAATATTCATCTGGATATTCAATTCTGATTTCTGATTTCTGGATTTACCAATTATCATGTCCTGTAAAGTAGAGTACAAATCATCAACTCATAGAGAACTTCTATCGGAGACAAGCATCGGACACACAGCTGTCTCACTCGACTCACCCACTTGCCGCTGTCGACCTGGAGCAGACCGAAGAGCGCCCGGAGCTCCTTAACGGTGATGCTGTACCCCGCCAACACCCCGAGCAGGTCTGCCATCAGGTCTGGTGGCAGACAGAAGCAAAGATCAGCGCACAGATCAAAGCATACAGACAAGCAGACAGACAGAATCAAAGATCAGCACACAGACAAGCAGACACACAGAATCAAAGATCAGCACACAGACAAACAGACAGATAGAATCAAAGATCAGAGCACAGATCAAAGCACACAGACAAGCAGACACAGAAACATTAATTAACAAAAATATACTTACAGCATAATTTTTTTTAAAGAATTTCAAAAAAAAATTAAGCATTATCAAAATAAAACCCATCTTCTGCAGTCCTCACCAGGGAGGGGGGGAAACGTCACAACCTGCGCAAAGACATAAACATTAACAGAATGGACTAACAGAGGGGCTGTTAGTTTAGAGCGCAGCTAAAGTGATGCGAGTGCCACGGCCATAATAGTATTGAGCATTGTGGGGGGGGGGGTTGGGGTTAGATTGTTTCGGCATCAAAGGACGTCATAGGGGACCTCCCTCATCATGGGCACCAGGCAGGTGCAATTTAAGAAACCCAGACGAGGAGGAAAGGCACAGACGGCTGGCTGCAGTTCAGACCTGCAATCATCGAGTCTGCGTCAGTGATGCGCGCGAGTATGCGCTCGACGAGCCCTATCTCGGTGCATGCCTGCAGGTTGCGCGTGCTCTTGCGCAGGATGGCCGTGCAGTGGGACCAGAGCTCCGCGCGCAGCGGCACCGTGCAGCTCTCCATCAGACGCAGCACGTGCACGACGTTACGCGCGTCCGCAATGATGAAGTTGTGTTCCAATTCAAACTGACCGCTCACCAGCTGTGGACATATATAAGGTTAGGCCAATAGAAGACATTTAATTAAATTGCATTCATGATCAATTGCACTTACACTTAAGTACAAATTTTAACTAGAATAGAGCAGAATAATGAAATATCTACAATAACTGTACGTGTGTGTGGCTACATTAAACTGCAATGCTGATAAAAATTTTCACGCAAAAGGGATTGATAGCAAGTAAAACATCCTCTTGCTTTGACCAATTCAATTGCAACATGGCTCTCTGCATCTAAATCCCTTTTAAAATTCTACGAAAACATTTATATCTATACGTAGACAATTTCAAAGGCCTACCTGTGTCATATTAAATAGAAATGTTGATGAAAGGCTTCACATCAAAAAGCTTAGATAGACAAAAAATCAACAGAGGTAATAACAGTAAATGATAATGGTATATTTGTCAATAGCGCCAAGTGCTATACTGTTTACATAGAACATTTAAAGCCACCATTCATGTAAGGAAATAATGGCATAGTGATAATTGATGCAGATCAATTATGCTCTTGCCATCCGAGGCACCTTCGGGGATGACGTTTTGGGGGAGCGCTGACTGAACACTTGGCTATCTAACTGTTCTTTTGTAGGCATTGCCTTCTACAGACTTGTCATTTGTCGTCCGATTTTGTGTAGTATTTTTTATTTGATTCTTTATTTCAACAAATTCAATTGCAGTATAGTAACTAATTAAAAATTCCGTTCAATATAAAAAATAAATAAATAAATTAATTAATTAAAAATTATGCTCATTAAAAATTACTGGCAGAAATCACTGCCATAGATTGTTGACGGCAAGTCAGTTTTGGTTTCTGCAGTTCAAGAAACGTGTGTGGTGGTGAAGGCCACTACATAACAGAAGATTACTAACGCACTGTAATCATGCTAATAAAAAAGACTATTCACAGCAATATTTATAAACCTGTAAATCGCAATATTATCAGATGAAGAAGCTGTCAAGTGAAGCCATACAAGCTGATAACTCAGAGCGACGCAGTCTACAGCAGAGAGGACCAGAAGAGCCAGCCACGAGGATAGCAGCCACTGCCGGGAGGAAGGAATTAATTAGCAGCACAATAGAATCACTTCCAGAAATATTCTCCGCACCCTCCAATCTTACTCCCCTCCCCTCTCCCGGTCTCCTACGCCTGCCCTCCCTCCAGGGGACGAAAATCGCTTTGACATTTGGAGATCTAGAGACAAGTCAATATTGCCATAAAATGAAAAGTATTGAGGAGGGCGAATAAAAGCCTATACAATTCTGGGGATTGACAATCTACATGCTGAGGACTAAATAATCTCTACAACCTTTGTATAACAAAAATTTGTGGGATATAAACTGCCAATCAATTAATATTTTTAGATACTTTGAATATAAATCATTCAACAAAAGTTGTTATTCTTTCTTCATCTTTATTTGGTTCGTTTGTACCTAAATCTGTCTTCCAACGCATCCCCTCAACAAATCATTCGGGGAGCAATCACCCCCAGACTTTCTGCCCATGCTCCCATCCTCTCACCCCCAACCCACCTCCCAACCCCCACCCCTCTCGCTTCCATTGTCATGCCAACCACACTAGAGCGCTCTCCTCTCGGAGTATGCGCTCGTTCACTCACAGTCCAATAAATACAATCAGTCGCCATGACTGCGCGGCGCGTCAATCACCATTGATCCTGCATTAGACTAGGCGCACTGACTCGGCCTGTCAATCATCCCTGATCCTATATTGGAGCGGGCAGCGGCGCTGTCAGGCCCGGATCAATAAGGTGCACAAGTCAGTGGATAGAAGAGCGAGTCCCGCTGGACGCTACAGCAGTACTAGAGTAGCAGGCAGTGACTGCATCATCCAGGGACATCAGGGCCAATCCTAATACACACCAGGCTGCAGTGCGGACTGGTGCTGCAGCAAATGTCAATTGATCAATATGGCTTACTCACTAAAGAAAACAATAAATAAATAAATAAAAAAGGAGCAGCATAGGCTAAAGCAGATTCCTTTTTATCATTTGTCTAATTGTCCAGCGACAAAAAACACGTGCGAGGCGAGTTATTTTCCATCATAATGATTGGTTAATGAAATATCACAGAGAACGAGTCAGCGACTCCAACTATGCCTAAACCACAGAAGAACTCAAGATACAAATCCAAGATTTATTTTTGAGCATTTTCTTTGCCAAACACGGTCAAACGTTGCAAAATATTTCCTAGTATTGTCAAACGTTGCCTCTGAATATTGTCAAGAAAGTGATATTCTTCAGAGTGTGAGAGGCGCAATATTGCCAAACACGGTCAATTGTTACCAAAAACAGTCATAAGTTGCTTGAAGTAAGTTTTCAGTCGTAAGTTGTAAGCTACAAGCATGGGAGTGCCCCCTAAACTGAGTACAGTATTGCCAGTAGGCAGCTACAAGAAATGAGAGTGCTCACCAGACTGAGAACGGTGTCGACAACCTCCTTGTTGGACAACTGGGCCGAGCGCACGAGCTCGATAAGCGCGTCAAACTTCTGCTCGTCACTCAGCCCAGCCTGGCGTAGCACCTCACGCGCACTTCTAGGCCCTTCAGCACTGCCGCGCGCATCATCCGACACTTGTGGAACTCGCACGTCATCTGCCGCCTTATCCAACACCTTGACCTTCACATCATGTGTTGTCACATCACGTGACAAGTTCGTGTTGTCTGATGCCTTCACATCCTGTGCCGCCTTCATGTCCTGACTCACTTCATTTACCACTCTCACTGCGTCCTTGACATCTTTGACCAGCACGACTCCCTCCGATAACTTGACATCCTCAGATGACACGGCTGACCCTTTAGCATCCGGTACTGATTTGGCGCTCATTGCTGGGAGATCCTTGGCTTCCTTTCGTTGACCAGCAGTTGCTGCAGTATTACTACTCGCATCTTCCTCCTTGTTCCCCAGTCCACTATCAGCGCCATTCTCTTCCTGCGCCGAGTCGGTCAGCTCAACATCATCGAAGGTGGCATCTTCATCGGGAATGTCATATGACGTCACGACACCAGGTGTAGTAGCAGCGTCACCAAGAAGCATCTCACTGTTCTCCAAGACCTTCTCCTCATCCTTGCCACCTTTCTGTGCTTCATCTATAAGCTCAATGGTGTCCCGCGCACCTAAACCCTGCGGCCCCTGAATCCCTGAATCCCCTGAATCCCTGCGGCTCTTTCCAGTCGTGTCATCAGGACAAGTGATATTTTCATCCAAGGAAGAAATCGCTGTTTTAGCTGGAGAACTCTCAAGTCGGTTGATGTCTGAATTCGAAATTTGTTCGGCGGCTGATTTGGTCTTGTTTTTTACATCCGCAGAAACACCAGTCTCCACTTTGTCTGTGGTTCCCACGACCGTATTGACCGGCTGGGCGGTCCCTTGATTCTGCTCGACACCCTGTGCATCCCCTGCTTCCTGTCCTGATTCCTGCCCGACAGCCGTGGCAGTTTGGTCAATGTCCATAGCGGCAGCGGGCTCCGTGTTGTGTGGAGTCTCTATGGTTGCTGATAGCGTATCATTGGCTGCCAAAGACGCTGCAGGTTTGTCGGCAGTCAGTGCATCTGCCATCAGCCATGCAAACAGCGATCTAAAATTACACAGCAATTCTTGATCTGTGTGCTTAATAACAAAGCTACCATAACACGTATGCAATATGTACAGTGCACACAGCATACTTAAACCAACAGCATACCAATTTGTAATTCAATAGCCCTTCAAAATACAATTATTCTGTTCAGCAAATAGAATAAATTTATTAAATAGCCTTCTATAACCTGGCAACAACAAAGCAGGGTTATGTTATACAAAGCGCTTTACTGCCGGTTGATCGACCTCGATTTGTTAACTCTCTCGGTTAAATCGGACTACAAAATTAAATCGCACTTCGGATCGAGGTCGAGCAACCGGCAGTTAATCCTCTAACTGCCGGTTGC
>JAQIWG010002820.1:0-19391 GCA_034695025.1 Chamaedrilus cognettii | reverse complement strand
ATTATCATTACAAATCCACGATTATCATTACAAATCCACGATTATCATTACAAATCCACGATTATCATTACAAATCCACGATTATCATTACAAATCCGATGATCATGATCAAACAATATTGTGTCTTATCTTAATTAGATGAATTGAGCGACTTTAAAAAATGTCCTGAATACTGATAGAAGTGTAGGGAAGATCAAGGATGATTCTTGGTATCGTTTCTACTAATGTGCACGATATATTGAGCGGAGTGAGAAACGGACAGTCTTAATTACTTGTAATATTATGATTTGTTATAATTATGTAAATTAAAAGGCTAGTTAAGCAGTTGAATTATGTGTTGAAATGATAACATTGGTGACTTTATTTACGATTTAAAATGTCTGATTTAAAAGTTATATATGCTAGATATTATAAAATTTGTTAATATGCTAATAAAAGTTTGGTCATAAGGCGAACACTGTAACATTTCTCGCACTTGTCTTGTTGCTGCAGGCCGCACACTTGTTCTGGTGTCTCTGGGCTCTGGCCCAAGCACAGCTCTCCACCATTCAGTACGACTACCTCAAGTTTGCGGATCAAAAACTTTCAGAATATCGACGAAGAAAGGACGAATTTCTTGCACTTGAAGTAACTCCCGCATAATTAGTTTGAATGAGAATTCATTCCTAACAAGCGTTGCATCAAATTAGGCAAGATTTTATGTTTGTTGATTGTTTTGTTTGTCCTAATGCTTCTTTTTTTGATTGTGTGTATTTGAGCTTTGAGCTATGAACGATTTTGTTGCAATAAGGTTATGTAATTATGTAGTATTACAAATTTACCTGGGTTGGTTTTGCATATGTCAGATTTTACAATGATTCAATTTCAAAAATAGCTGCTGAATATATTTGACAGCATGATTGATTTCAATTTTATTTCGGCTTTAACATTCTGGTGTTTTTACACGCTTGTTAAGGAATATTCAGTATTTTGTTTAGGAGCCCAAAGAGATGGATCCGCAGTCTAGACCATTTTCTAAACCGGAATACAACCCACTCAATATTATATCATCGGTAATAAAATTATGAAAAATAAATTATAAATATTGACTGTTGTTGAATATTCATATTGCACTAGGTAATAATAGTTTGCTGTGCGTATGTTATGATGACTACATAGATCAAATAAAGAGTGCTATTAAAAAGTCACATTCTGATTTAAGTTGCGAATTATGAACATTTTATTTTGTGAAGGTGAGACCCGTCTCTTTTCTAATGTGCTTGTAGTCCGGACCATCTATATAATGTATATTAATCATTGTCCTGGTGCATGTTTTGGAGAGCGTGCTTTTCCCGCAGGGGTGAAGGGATAATTGCTTTGGGGGGGTTGGGGGAGACAAATTAAGACTTGGGGCGTCACAGAGCCACAAACTGATATTCAGGCCCCGGAAGAGTTTTTTTCCTTTCATGTACAACTCGCAAACAGGGGGGTGTGGGGGGGGTAGAAAAGACAGAGTTACTATGCCAGTAAATGCTTTCCTCTTCCCTCAATCTTAGTATATCAAAATTAATGCAGTTTCTTTTCTGAGGCCGGTCCTAACAGTGCATATAAATTTTCAATTAGTCCGCTCACTCAACTCCTCCATCCCTCTTCTCTGTCAAGATTTTTTTCCAATTTTATTCAAAAGTAGCCCTCGAACGAGACTTTGGCAACTAAGCCCCACCTTCCCTATAGCCTCTTTGGCTTTCCAAAAAGTTTCTATGCCAAAACAATGCTTTTTCTTTTCTGAGACCGTCCTTAACAGAGCATATTCGTTCTTAATGAGTTAGCCCCCCCGGCCCCCCAGCTCCCTTTGCTGTCAAAAATGTATGTCAATTTTGTTTAAAATCATCCTCAGGGGAGTCTTAGCTTAAATCTCCCCACCATACGCTCCTGGATTCAAACATCTCTAAATATAATATTCACAAATACCCTACTTCACAACTTGTTATTGGGTGTTGTTTAGAATACATATCACATTTTCGCAATAAGCTTGCGGTTACTCGCTCCTTTTCTGCATTGATTGCTGTTTTCTATGATATTCACTAATTTAAAAATATTATATGATTGATCTATATACTCGTACCATAATTAAAAATTTTAAATGATGTAATTATCATCGCTTTCCCCGAGTGTTTCTATGGTTGTATTATTTATTGAAAGGCATTGAAGGTACTTTCAATTATATTGTTAGACTCCGCTTTGGTTAAATACTCGGATGTTCTTACAGTTTTTCCTCTCATACACTGCTAAAAATGCGGCCCCTTAAATGCTACTCCGACGTTGTCTTTTTACATTCGAATGGATTAGGGCGTCTAAGTTCAAGAGGTTAATAATATATTATCTAAGGAAGCTAAAAGTTATAGCAAGATTGATTTTGTCGATATTGATTTTGTCGATAGGTTTTCCATACCGATGTTCATTTATTGCGCTTTCTTTGTTACCGAACAAATGAAGATTCTAGTCTAGACTAAAGCATTCGCAATGTTGTCCGATTGTGCGTAATAAATGAATGGTCGCTAAGTATTCCTGCCGTCGCGCCCAATCGAATTTTTATTTTAAACTATCAACCGTTTGACGTGCGTGTGCGTTACATATTAGTGACCAGTGCAATTTTTGTTATGATATTTCTTATATTGGCATTCAAATAAGTGAATGTACAGCGCAACGATGTCGCGAGTTGTAGGCATAAACCGTTTGTTCTCTTGTGTATCGAGTTGCAGTATCCAATCAATTGCTCAGTTTCATAGTAGGCCTACAATAATATTTATAAATCATTGTCCGCATAATTTTGTGAATGAAGAAGTTTCAAGCTGTTGTTAGTTTCAACGTAGTTCTCATCAGTGAAGCAATGATTATATCAAGGTATATGTATATCTATCTCCGCAGTGATGGTTTTCTTAGGCTGAGTTTTTCCATGAGTGTTAAAATTTAATCCGAGGTCATGACGTCATCACACCCAATGAGCGCGCTGAAAGCTTGATCTATGGTTAATTTAGCGCCATGTGATTGGTTTTTGCAGAATAAATCTCGGATTAAAATTTCGACGCTAGATGGAAAAACCCGGCCGTAGTCTATACTGAACCCTTTTATGATCAGTGAACCAGTTCACTGGTCTTTTATTTAAGTTGCATTCGCAAGATGGTGCTATTTTCTTACTTTTTAGAGCTCTTCGTGCCGTAGAGTGAGCCTGCAAAGGGTTAATTTATAATGTTTTAATACTCCTAGTTCGTTATGCATGTATCGTGAAAAAGAAGTTTATCGATTTAGAATTTTGTTCGCAATGTCCGTATGCTTTTTGCAAATCAATATTTCTCCATTATTTCCTTTTAAAGTTGACTCTCTCAGCTGCATATAAAATATCAGAAATTATCGTAAATAAAAAGATTTTAATATTATTTCTTGGAAAAGTTCACAATTTCAGCTGCCTGCACGATATCTGTATTGTTTTCAGCTACTCTTACATTCACTGGCCAGCTAAAAAATAGGATATTCACAAACGAACCATTCGATTTTACTAAAATCATTAGTTAATCTATCTAACATTACGGACAACAGAAAAGAAGAAGAAATAATTAATAATGTACTTCACCGGCTTGTATGATTAACAATATTAGACTACGCGTTTGAAATAAAGATAGGAGTAGTTCTATTAATAATAGAATTCATTGCTATTAGCATTTTATCAGTGAACCTAAACACTAATGATCGGAAAGTTTATCGTTTTGAATAAACTGACACGGTAAACAACTTTATTATTGAGCAATAGTGAGAGCTATGGTACACAGAGCAATATCATTATATCGATGAATCATGGAGCAAAATCAAAATCTCTAATAATATTTCACCAACGCATGAATCGACCGTAGAAGACGCGTCTGCAATGTAGCCTGTGCGTACCTGGCGTTGTATAAAACAATTCTCGAGATTTAAGCAGCGCGTGCTAAGTCGCTATGAAATATATTCGTAAAATAGAACCGTTTGCGTGATAGTTAACTTATCTTTCTCAATATGTTAATATTTTGCCAATTTTGACTGGCAAAATGTTAACATATCGTCACCGCTTCTTTGCGTACCTGTATTCAACACAAACAGTTACTAGCGGAAATGCGGCTAACTTTCAGCTTTGATGCCTAAAAACTGACAGTATTGTAAAAACTCAAATGCTTTTTTTTAAGGAGTAGGCCAATTTAATATTGATTACAAGTAATTGTTATACAACGGTTCACACTACTTACACTACTCTCTCTGAATAACCATTACAAGTATTTAACTATTTATCCCTGTGGTAACTATTCTGACACCTCTTGCTTAAAACTCCTTCATAGCTAACAAAACTATTATATATTGGTAATGGCCATTTTGCTGCCTATAACTATTCAAAAAATTCAAAACGAAGTAGCGACAATGCATGCTTATAAAATCTTTGCTTATAACCTTAACTTTAAACTCTACTAATTACAAGTATGCCCTTAATCACTCAACAAATTCAATCATTAAATTCACTGTCTTACATTTCACACAACGTTATTCAAAATATTTTCAAAATCACATTAAATCTTATGCGGTGCATATCTGTAGCTTGTTACTGCCACTAGTCTAAACTGCAACCGATGTTGTAATTTAAATTCTATTGACGTTAGCAATCAGATAATGAAATACACTACATTAAGACCAAAAGAATACGTATGGATACTAAATTTAAATTGTACTGGAAGGCAATCAAGATGTATCGAATATAAATAACCCTTCAGAGTTCTTCCTTCATTTTATATTTCATCATTTTGTCGTAATTATTACAGAAATTATAATGAAAATTAAATGATATGGCTCTTCGAATGCCAAGACAACAGATTACTTCGACTTAAGCAAATCTATCCATGTCCATGAAGTTCTTAAAATAAATCGCTTTCTTCCGATAACCGCAAGCGTCAAATAGGCTAAAACACCGTTAATCTTAAAAGGTATTACCAATTCATTTTGAAACTAAAATATGAACCGTCTCAAAATTTGTGATTGCTACTTAAAACTGTATATAAAACTTGAAAGTGTGTACGCAATATTTCACATCACCGGCACAACGACATAAAACTTTCTGTTATTTCTCGAAAAAGACCTCAATGTCTTTGCTTACTTTTAAAGTTTATTAGTTTCTGAACGTTCAAGGTCTCTTCATACTGCCACAAACATAAAAGCTAGTTAATTTTCAAGCAGCGAAAATATGGTACACAATTAATTACTCATGCAAATTTTCATTTTATGTGCGCGAGTAAATCTGCTGGCAAGGTAGTAGACAGCCTTCATAACATGACGACGACGCGATGACTCCAGTCTGCATCCTGTGGCTTAGCAGCAGATCGCCAGCAATCTGCGTTTCGCCTGCAAAAACCAGCATCAACCAATATATTAACGTATACGATATAAAAGTTTAAGATAAAGTAAAAATGTCAGCAGAAGTTGAAATAAAAGCGGATACTAAAGGTATTTTTGTTCATTAATTGCTTAATAAAAAGGTCCGATTGGTCTGTACGTTCAGAACAATAGAAGCCTGCTACTAACCACAATCGCGTCACTGTGCAGGGCCAACCCATTTCACTAATAAAGCGTGAATTAAAGAATCTAAATACTTTTCATTTATGGATACAGCAAACAATCGTTCTAGGCCAACCTAGCCAATTACATCTACAAATGTTCTGAAGAGAAATAGTAACGCGTCTATAGTCACAGCTTTCCAACAGCATTAGGCATTTGTCTCTCTAAATCGTGATTAAATAAAATAATAGTAACTCTATTTAAAGAATTACAGCATTACAATGATGCATTTTAACATTAATACACTTAATAACACTAAAACTATGAACATTAAAGCCTATTTATTTTAGATTTGGCCTCAATTCACAAAACCCTTACTTAACCCAAAAAAGCAGATTATAAACAAATACACTTGTGATGGAGCACAGAAGAAATGTAGCACTTACCAGCAACAGCATGACCGGAGCACGTATCACGCGCCGTGCAGCTCAGAACTGCAACTGCTCCGCAGACAAAATGTCGACGGTCTCGTAGAACAGCGGTCCTGTTATCATATCCATGAAGCTGACGTCAGAGCTCAGAGTGCTATCATGCACACCGTACCTTCCATCGTGAATCGACGAGAATGGCGTGTCGTTAATCAAACCAAATGATGGCGCCGGGCAAGCTTGGAACGCCTCGGCATTGCTGGGCACCCAGCGTTGGCCTGATGAAGCCAAGGAGGAGTACGAAGAGAGCATCGGCGTCTCCTTGCATTCTACTCCATCCAAGAAACTGGCGACAAGACACTGGTCAAGCTCCGGCAAGTCATCGATGAACTTCGGCTGCAAGACTTGTACAGCCGGCAGAATCTTTGCTGGAACAACGCTGGACTTGACCGCTGCGACGTCAAAAAAGGACGAATCGTCCAAGGAGGAATGTGATGGTGCTTCATCCAGATAGGAAAAATTGGACGGCGGTGAATAGGGCGGTGTACAAGACGCGGCAGCAAATTCCGGAGTCGGCGCAGTGTAGTGAGTGATGGTGCAATCTGTGCCGTAACCGTCGTCCGAGTAAGCCGGCGTCATCGGGCCTTGCTGAACGTAGCAGTCGGGCGGAGCCAGCGAGTCGCATCTTGGACTCGCTCCGGAAAACTGCGTCATCTGCGACGCAAAGCTCAGATTGGAATCTCTCACGTACTGCTGGATGTTACCAGTGTTGTGACACGATGAGGATTCAAAGGAATCGAAGGACGTGCAGATGCCTTCGTCGATCTTCGCCTTCTTGGCGCGCTTCTGCTGTGCCTTGCATCTCAGCTTCCTCATCAACTCCTGTCGGTTGCAGTCGCTGGTCTGAGCCGGTTGCGCAAACGGCTCCGAAGTGACCTCATCCAGAAATCCATCTGTGACGACGATCGTCGGAAGATAGGAAAGCTCCTCTCGCAGCTGCGGTGGATCAAACCGGTTCGAACCGCTTCTCGCTCCATTCATGCTCATCATTTCCTCCCAGCTCTCGCGGTGCCTCGTCTCTAAAGCCTCCGCTTCGCTGATGACGTGATTGAGACAGAGGACTTCCTGAGGGATGCTGTCGGCGGGGGAGCCGAGGGGAACAAAGGGGGCGCCACTGAGACGCATGACGACGTGCACCCAGGTGAAGTGTCCGAGCATGGTCTGCAGGCGAATGCAGAGAGACTGCGCTGTCTCGACACCTCCGCGAATCACTGCAGGACACAAACACAGCATTGCAGCGCTTGTATTTGATGACCATTTATTGCAAAAATTCTTAGTTATCTCTACTGATTGATCGATAATCTTAGGATCAGTTGTTCAATAGAGAGTTATCTGGTATTAAATTGCTACAGAACAAAATGATGTCACAATCCAATCAGATAGTGTAAGTAGGTCGCGGATCTGATAATTTGCTAGTATTCGTGGATCTAAATCAAATCTGAGATGATTCAAATAACTCACGCTTGAATACCTGACTCTAAATAGTAATCATATTAATTCATATATGGGGGCCTAGGCCTAAATGGATTTCAATATCATAGCCCAGAGCGCATGCCATTATTTGCGAACTCAAGAAAATCATCATATAACAGTCTATTGCATAAATTTGTATTAATTTCAATGCCAAATTTAAAGAAGTATTTGTTTAATGAATATCTTCAAGTAGTGCGCAACATAACATTATTTTCTTCATCCGGTGAAATTTACTTCATTTGGTCTTCATCTTAACTTTTTCGCTGAAGAAGCAACCATCGCACAAAATACGCACTTAAGCCAAGCCAAGCCTACTTAAAAGAAGCAAATATATAATGATCAGCTATGAATTTTTTAAAGAAATAATGAAAAGAGCTATCTATTCAGATGGTCCATACTTTCCATGTGCTTGTAAGAAGCCAGTGCGATGTCATCGGGATGAATGAGCTGATACCAGGATTTCTGATACAGTTCTTCTTTGCTCTGACCCAAGTGAAACTCTCCTCTAGATGCACAAAATTTAAACCAATTACAGCCAAAGAAAAGCAATAGACAAAAAGATCGTGATAAGCATTCAACGTGCTCAATAGTATGCGATAACCAGTGGATAACCAGTGGATAACCAGTGGATAACCAGTGGATAACCAGTGCTCGGTGACTGCCAGTGCTTGTGTTAATTTTTTTACTGCCAGGTGGCGGCTTCTTGGCGAGCAAAGTCAGAGGGGATGATTTCAAAATTTAAGCAGGAATCTAATTTTTGTCAAATACGCTCTGAAAAATCCTAATCTCCCCCTTGCTCTTAACTTAGTCTGAAAATGACAAATTTTGGGTGGAATTTGCTTCCCTTGGTCCAAATGTTATGGTGAGATATTTAATCTTAGGTTGACGGAACCCCCTGCTTCCTAGCGCAAGCAATGATGACAACCCTTGACCAGTAGAATGCTAGAGTCTCAGACTGTCAACATAAACACCGCCCATCTCAACTGGCTGCTCACATGTATGCACCCAGATTGTAAACACTTAAAATCCAATAAAGATTTCTCTGAAGAGCTCTGTAAGACTGTCAGCATAAACAATTTAACGTGCTGCAGCTTGAATTAAATGTAAAGTTAAAGGAGGACATTATTTGGACAAGGTTTGACTGGTAGACCCTAGTAAATTATGAAATTATCCAAATATACCTTAACGAAATTATGACTGAAATCTATGTACCTACATTGGTAGAATCCATAGCGTCAACTGATAACATAATAAATTTTAAATGAGATTGATGCTAAGCACATTTTTATAATTGAATCTACTTTACTTTCCACTCAGCTCTCCGGAAGTTAAGCGCCTCCAAAAATATTCCTTCAAGAATTTATTTTTTCACGTTTACGTTTTTTACTTTTTACGTTTTTCATTGACGTAGCTCTCCCAATATTGACCAAGCGGTCCTCTCAATTTTGGCCTAACCACCATAAATACCTAAACAATCCAAATATTGACATAGAACAGCCACTACAGGCCACAATTAAAGCACACAAAAATAATGCTTCAAATGCCACAATTTTCTATAAGTGCCTGACTCACTTGGAGTCCACATCGTTGAACTTCATATCGAGCGAGTGAGAGGACTGGAAGATCATGGTCTCCAGAGCCGTAGCCTGCTCCGCTGTGGAGCAGGTCAGCATGGGAGAGCAGCAGGCGACAAAGATCGGCTCGGACAGGCTCATGCGGCCCTCCGGCCAAATCAACCGCCCCATCATCTTCATGATCTAAAACAACGAAGATCGGAAGATTGAACACTCTCCCAAGCACCTTACAACTGCCACAGTCAATTGCAGATTACGTACAAATTCAATGAACCTGGCTCTCCACAATGTCAGTTCTATGATAATTATGCTACTCAAATCACTTAAAACTTCGTCGCAACAATTCTTTTACAACTACGTAGCTTGTACTGTGAAAAATTTGAATCCAGTTTTGTATAAATTCTCACTATATTAATTCTCTATGCGTGTTTGTTAATAGGCCAAATTAAGCCAAGAATACTCAGCAAATACAAGACAAATATAACCTTCATGTATCGATTTTAATAATATGTTAACCAATATAAAAAAGAAAAATTTTTGGTAGAAAAAAGAAGAAATAAAGGTACTAAAGCAAAGCTATCAGCGTGTACGCTTATCGGCACACGCCGTAAAAATTAAAAGGCATTCATAAAATCAATAGGCTAAATAACTAACAGTAAATTGTGTAGAAATATAACAAATCCCCACACCAAGAACAGCCGCAGCATGATTATTCCGTCATATCAATTACCTTCTGGAGGTCGAAAGCGTTATTTCTGCGAAACAGTCTCCCCAGACTCATGCGACACGCGAAGCTGAGCTCGTCCTGCGAGCTGGGTCTTGTCGCATCGCCCTTGGTCTTACCCGCCATTAGGAACTCACGGAGGACAGCGTGGTCCACGGTGTCGATGATGTCATACACTGTGTCAGCCTGGGTCATCAGGTCAACCTGCAGCGACAAGCGTTCAATAAATAAAATAGTCCCGAGTCAGTGGGTCGTGGCCAAGCAAAGAACTGCTTCCCCTTCCTTAGTCACCTTTTACGACTCGTTGGGGAAGCTCTGGGCTGCAAGTTAATTCTTTACTCCCCGGCTTGCAGGCGGCAACCCATTGATCAGTATTATTATAAATGAGTTGTAGAAAATCGATAGCTTGCTTTGACAACCGAAGTGGTTAGCATTAATGATTTCAAATTTTAGAATAATTGTTGATCACCCTACTATGCTTTATCTATGGGACTACACACTGTTCACAGTTTGTCCCTCTTATGGCTACCATACTTTGCACAGCTCGAGAGTCTTCAAACAATCGATATTAGCCTTATCACACTACTTCATGTACACTGTATACTTGACACTAGATGGACTACAGTGATCTCCAAATTTTCATATGGTTTCTTTTCAGGTCATTTATTAACACAGATCCCGCATTGTAGAGTTCACGGTCAAGATTATATTGATTAGTTCTAATTCATGTGAAGACAGTGATAATGGAGTTAATGACATCGTCAATAATTAGATCAATTGTGTAATTATACATAATTAGACTCATTTAATTTAATATTCTTTTGTATAATTATTCATCAATTAATTTACCCATGTTTGAAGATTGACAGTGAAGCAGTGTCAAATAAGTTATCTTCAACTTATCCGATCAAAGTCTATTATAGAAAAAATCATAAAAAAATTGTTTCAGCACTGAAAAACATAACATTTGAATTTCATGCTGCTTTTAAATCGACCAAACTTCTTTTTAAAAGTTTAGAGGTTCCCCGTAATTAAAACTAAACACTAAAGTACAGACCAGTATTAGTTGATAAAAAAAAATTTCGATCACAGTGCAGTCTTTTCAACTGGGACACAAGTTTCAACTTGCCATTTCTCAAGTAAGACTAATGATTCAAAATGTCAGACTGCTCATGACTCATCCAATTTCAGTCAAGCACATAATTGGATTGCAATCAGCACTCCAATGTCCTGTTGGTAACGGATATGCATATACAGTACTATGATAATACACTATTGGATATTATTATCAACTAGTAATAATTCCTGCATACAACAGAGATTGTTCAGTACTGTATATAATTCCTCTGGTGAAGGTAAACTGAATGCGTTTAGCAAGTAAGCAATTTTTCATGAACCTTGAGTTTTGTTTGTTTTTCCTTTCTATCAATTTGTTAAGAAGCTAATTCACAATTAAATCTAATTTAAGGCATTTGGGACGAAATAATTATATTGATTAAATCAACGAAATAAATAACATTCAAGTAACAAAATTATATCAATGATAATAATTCACCTAAAGCCTTGCGTGTTTTATATTCTAAATATCACAACTTGGTACATTTGCGTAATGAATCTACAATAACAATAATGTAATATTGTCGTCGTCTTCAAGTCTTCAACATTTGACGACCTGATTCTTTGTTTAAGAGACGAAATACGAAAACTATAAATCCAATATTCAGAAATTAAGGATACATTTGAGAACGTTTGGTTGAGTAACATCGATTGATGATCCTCAGATTTCTCAGTGATTTAGCACTTTGAATGAATATCAATCATCTGTTGTACCAAGTATCTTATTACTTCTTTCATTTTTAAAAGCAAAAACTGTTCAATGGCAACTTTTGCAGCGATCAAATAGAAAAAGTATTGACAGGTCTAAGAGTTTGAGATTCATTTTTAATGCTCATTTATTTGTAAAAATAGTATCTTCCGAATTTAGATATTAAACCACTGATATCAAAATTTAGATCAATGAAATAAATAACACTTAAGTAACAAAATTATATCAACCATTTGCCAACAACACTCACCACGGAATGGCCCAAATATTCGGTCACATTTTCCGATATGTGAAGTAGCTTCCCCTCCAAGGTTATTGCCAGCAAAAACCCGGGTAATGCCTAAAAAATCATAAAAGGCAGCATGATATTTGAGCGACTCTAAAATTCAATCATTAAATCGTGGATCGAACTTAAACACCGGTGTATCGGTCAGAGCGTAGGCGGCATAGCGAGTAATAAAAAAAAAAATTATTGACCTTTCCAAAAGGTAAAGAAGCACAGTGACCGTCTACAAGTTGAATCAGCATTGCATCAACAAAGCCTACACACTGGCTATAAATTAACTTCTTACTGAAATCACTGGTCTGTAACATCAGCAGATATGAGTTAACACTGAAGTCTTGCAAGTTAGTCCCTGGTATTGTTCGTTAGGCCTTTGAGGCTGCCACCCGGTGCTTCTCCTTCTACACTAGGATGACATGGGTGACATCAGTGTTACAACTAAGGACCAATTCACAGAAGCACTTTTACTTGGTCTTCTGTAGAAACTTAGACAAGCATGACCTCGGCAGAGTTGCAGGCTCAATTCAGTACCATTTGTATGTGTTTCAAAGTATACTATTGATCCAGCTCAATAGACTTTAGAGCCCACAATATGTGCTTTAACAGCACTGTAGTCCAGTAAACAGTGTAGTCATAGCATGATTCATTAGGGCTAAGTTAAACTGTAGGCTTGTAGGGTTGAAAAGCTAAGCTTGCCTTATAATTTGATTCCATGCATTTCGATTTTAAGTTATTCTTCTTTACACAATGAATCATCTTAGAAGTTAAAAAAAAGTAAATTGCGCATGAATTATCAACTCAAACTTAGTTGAAACGTCACATAAAAATAACCATACGATATAATCTGATAAATAAGTTCGCATTCTACCTCTGGAAAGTCAAAGTTGCTCCAGCACTCATTGTCGTCGTGATCTGACACTGCAAGGCAGACATTTCTAATTGTTATTTTTAGGAGTTTGATGATTGTTGTATTTGGGTGAGAATATGTTTTACAACAACGCAAATATTACATTACCATGTTCCATCACGATAAGCAGTACTTGAAATTTATCAAGTATAGAAGAAATGGGTAGAAGGTCTCATCGTGTGTTAACATTAACATTTTATCATGCTTGATAAAATATGCAAACTACAAGGAAGGAAAGATCAAAGTCATAATTATAGGCAAGGTATCATAAGTTCAACTGCTGTTTCCGGCTTAGTCCACAGAAGTGACAGACAGTGTTGCCACTCATGTGTTTTACAATTAACTCTGTGCAACTATTTAACGTACCGTAACTCTGAAGTCTTTTGTTTTTTTTGTCCGAAAAGTGTGCTTATTCAAAGGCTAAAAATTCACTTTTCGGATCATTTTTTTACCGCACAAAATCAGGAGTTTGCGAAAAATTAAGATACATGCCCTTTTACAATAGGGGAGTGGGGGAGCACTGTTCATTGCCTTGACGTCATTGCGTCAGAACTGCTATAGCATAACGCTCTCCGTGAATAGTCTAATGAGTCGTCACTTCAGGAGAGTTTCAAAAACTCGTCAAGCGTATCCAACTACGCTAGAAGACTGTTTTGCCGAGGGGCGCGGATATCGCTTGGTAGCCCATGCAAGACGGCCGTAATAGCGCGCCCACAGATTGTGTGTGAACTGAACACGCTCTGTGGTGAGCGCCTATTGACGGGGAACCTCAACCAACTTACTGCACACACCTGAACGTTCTGCAAATAGTGGGGCCTCTATTTGCATAGACTGGATTCAAACCATTACCAAGAATTGAAGATCTACCAGTCATTGCACAACTTCAAGGTTCATATTGAAAAAAATCACTTCCACAGGTTGTTAAATAGCCAGTGTTTGCATTGGTGACTGTTTCTCACTACACATGACACACATATATTGGTCAACGCCGATCAGGTTCCTGCTCTTAACTTCTTATTTCTTGAACGCTCTTTTTCAGTAGGTTAAGGATAGGTAGGTAGGATAAGTAGTAGGAGTAGTACTCCAAAAACGAGGTTTTTTTGACACTCTACTCGGATTTAGAAATGGGCAGGAGTAGCGTACTCATAAACATAGATGATGGTGGAGTAGGCCTACTCTAGGCCTACTCATTTTTTGAAAGGCATAGGTGTGCACTACTCCGGTTTTATAAGCAGCGGGCGTAACGTTACTCCCTATTTCGTAAGGGCTAAACTGAACTCTGCTCTTCTTCGATAATGTGTTGTCATTGTCAACTCGTGTGTATTGCTGGCTGACCTCGGGAGATCTTAAGTTGATTATTAATCCTTTTTTGTCACTTAAATCTGTCTAAAATTGATATTTAAGTTCTTACCGCCAGTCACACCAACCAGAAGAGATCAAGTAACACCAACCACACTAAATAATATCACAAATGGCTGTAGACTATTGCTTGAATTTGTCTTCTTAAAATTCAATTCGTAGTGGCAAGCAAATTTGACAGTAATTACAGGCGTATTTTATTACAGCTATATTTGTTAATTACAGCCACAGGCAAATTAATATACCATTATGCGTGTATAACTACATCGCAACGACTCTGAGCAACAACCAGCCCTGGGAGCCATTAACCATCTAAGACTGAGATCAATCTGACACTAAATTGTTCAAAATGTAATTTCTCAGCATTTCAACGGCTTGTTTTTTTCACTAAAACCTAGGCTGTGACTAGGCCCTACACTATACAACCAAATGATACCAATTGCTTGAAGTTTGAACGATGGTACAATTAAACAGGATCCTTAACATCAGCTAACAATTGACCCCGGTCTAGGCCTAGGTACAAAAACCAAACGATATAAGGTTCAACATTAAACGATTGACAACCGGAACTGTATCTGCACTGAACTGCCAGCCACTACTACCAGCCGCTGTACATCTAATTTCTGCAAAACATGACTCCCTCAACAGATCAGTTTAGGGATACAATTGTACAGGGTGTATTTTGACAATATACAATCAAAGCCAAAATTGCACCGAGTGAGTCAACAGAAACGAACCCAGTTCCATGTATTGTACATACTTGAACTACAAAATAAGCTGTAACATGAATCTAAATCAGTAGAAGAGCATTAATATCCACTGCATGCAGCACATAAGCACACATCTTGTCGGCCATGCGCGCCATGTAGTTAGGCATACATAGTCTCCACCCCAGCCAAACTATAACAGACCTAGTCAAACTTTGTAAATAATTATAGTTGTGTGATTAAAACAACTCTTGTGACTTAATTGCGTGTACATTTATACCGCTCACAATGTAGGTTGATCTATCCGTATAATTAAAGAAGTTAGTAATAACATAATACAACAGATTTACCTACAATTGTATCGTGGGCAGCGGCTAGCTGTACGGCTAGCGTACACCCGCAGGCTAAGCTATACTATAGCTATGATTCATACACTAACGTTAAATTAACCCAGTAGGTATATACATGTAATAGTAGCCCATAATTTATCCTGTGTATCAATCAATGGAAGTGATGAAAATAACATCAAGGAAATGTAACTTATATTTCGGTATTTTTTGCTTAAGAATGCCAAGCTCAAAAGTTGACTCAACAACTTCTCATTGATTCAATTCTATCAGAATTTATTTATTTATTTACTTTGAATCAAAGCATTTGGTGATAATAATAATTGTAACATGTCAGATTGTGTGACGTCATACCGTCAACATGTCATCTTGTTATGTAGGCCTATTTACACAAAAATTGTTTTATTGCACTATGATCACAACACTGAACGACAACATAGTAGATAAAACAACTTCAGCACCATTTCCTGCAGGCCACAGTGTTGTCCCTTATTACCTGCGTTTCTGAAGCAGTTTGTCTTGGCGATGTAGGCCTTGCAGAGCGCCATGACCTGCAGCTGGGACAGCCTCCTCCTCACGCTCTCGCTGACCGGGAGGTACTCCTTGATCTCGTTGATCTCCGTGTTGATCCAGTCCCTCCTCTGCTTCGACGCACCCTTCGTCGATCTGCATGTCACCAAGTTCACAAAGAGGTTAAATTACTTACAATTAGCATACTTCAATGCAATGTGTGGTTAGGTATTTCGTTTAAGGCAACTATGCACTAAGATGAAAGTTTCAATAACCTATGAAATTGCATTCATGTTTGTTATCACCACAAGACTGTAGACTGCGCCTCAAAGATTTGATCCAATAGCTTTATACAAGAAAACTGTTCATAAAATATCCTGCCGTTGGCTGCATACAGATGTGTAGGCTGCTCTACGCACGCTGCACTTGTAACGCTCACAAATATGTAGGTCTTACAATCCGGGATGTAAAAATATAGTTAATCGTAATCGTAGGCTACAGTAGATGCAACAATCCAATTTTAATAACTTCGATATAGCTAACAACGACGGAAATCTATAGAATATTTATTACGATTTAAGCCGTAGATCACTGGGTTCTTAATTAGATCAATAGGAGTCGAAACGTTTTGTCTTAAAACTCAAAACAATCATTGACAAGAAATACAAGGCTAATTTAGGCAGATACAAAAATAGTAATATATATTATAATTTATACCCTAGGCTAAAATTACTGAAGTTCAGTGAAGTAGGGCATCATTCAATACGATCTTTACCTCTGAAACATGGTGTTCATTTCCGTTACGGTTAGGCTTAGACTTGCAGGAACTTGAGTCGGTAGACAGGCTACTTTCTCAAAGATTATTACGAACAATACAAAACCGGCAAAATCACCAGACGACCAGCGTCCAGATAACACAATATTTCGACCGGCGAACAATGCTAATAACAACAATTACAATTAGTATATAAATAAAAGAAGATATCAAAATAGACCAGCTATTTTCTCCAAATTGGTAGACCAGCTACCAATTTCTCAGCGCAAGCCTCGACTGGCGCGCGCCAGGCTTGCATTGCTTTAAGAGTTGGCTGGCGAGGCACAACGCACGCCCATTTGAGTCATCTTGAAGTTGCTGGCCTGTGGGCCTGTCATTGGCTGGCTATATCATCACGCCAGAACCGTGCTGGCTGGCCTGCAACGGCAATGGCATTCTGTGACTTTAGCAACTGTAGTGGCTTACAGCGCACTAAAGCACTTCTTAAATAATATTGTATCTGATAACATTCGATCGATGATGTGGGTGGATGAAAGGGATTGACTTTTTAAAACTATCGAGCATTTACTAGGGGTGCTTGCCACGACGAGCTGAAAAGAAAAGCTGAGTAGCATCAACTTCCATAAATCAAATTTCAAAGGGTACCCCCTGCCAGTGGCGTCAATCCGGTTCAAAATCTGGGGGGTCGCGTAAAAAGATGATGAAACACGCAACGTGGATTGACTCACCAGAGGGGAGAAGGGGTAGGGACGAAAGTTTTTCCGAACAGGGGGGGGTTTTGACCTCCCCTACGACCCCCCCTCCAATCCAAATTCTGGGGGGTCGCAACCGCCCAACCCCCCGGGATTGACGCCTAGCCCCCTGCAGGACCCCAAGTCTGCCATTGACATAGCCATTTGAGGTGATCATTATCATGTCACAATTTTTTTTACAATAAACGCTTATAAATAATGAAGTCTATGCACTGTGGTTTTGAAATGTAAACCCATTGCTTCTCGGTTTTTGGTTTAGGTTAAGTCAGACGAGCTGCGACCGGGTAGGCTTCCACTAGATTAGGCCCCTGTCAAAGTAGACTTATTTTCGCCAGACCTCAAACGCGCATTGGGTAAGTTGTCCCTTGAATATGATATACATACAGTACATGTAGAATTGTAGATCTACATGTCCAACAGTTGGAACTAAAACCAGCCGCTTCCTGTCTAGATACAACCAGAGCCATTTTTAGCCAATATTGCCTCCACACTAGCTGCTACATGTGTTGCTACATACATAATATTTTCTCTTACTGCTATTGTGCGCCACATGCCTAGTACCTATGCCTATCCTTGCATGTCACGTGGGCCTGCAGTTTAGAACGCTATCCTATATTCAATTTTACTCGATCATACCGCTATAATGAAAATTAGTGTAGCATTTAAATTGAAAAACAGTTAGTAAATATCCCAAAATACTGAATTGCTTCTGCATTTATTTTTGGCCTAGTATTGGAGCCTACGATGATGTTGTAGTGAAATTTATATCGAAGCGCGGCTAGATCTTAACAACGCTTATTATTAATTAGGACTTGATAAACCACAAGCATTTTTATGTTTCTGATTTTAAAGCTAGGCTTTTGGTTACGTCACGTAGGCTAATACTGTAGGTACTCATAAGCCCGTAACGATGCATGCCTATTACATGTAAGTGGTCAGATCTAAGATACGCATTTCGCAGTAAAAATTAAAACCCATAAGCCTTTCATCAGATATAATTACTTTTATTCAACTGTTGACAACCATTTAATTATATTACACCATTTACATTAATCTCATTACGAACACGCGCGTTCACATCCTGCATTAGGCCTAGTTTCTACTGCAGGTCAGCACAGCTTCTCTTACAACCATGAATCAACCATAAAAAGCACCCACGTCGTAGCGGACTACGCCCAATCGATTCTAAACGAGCCTGCACGTAGGCCTATGCTGCACCTGCTTCTATTAATAACGCATCATAGCTTAATTGACCAAATCCATTAACAACCAGATCAAGACGAAGATGGATCGACAACATAGCGGAGGACCTAGAACAAAATGGATTCAAGGGAATTTCAAAGAACAATGCAATAAGGGCGATGTCCGATCAAGCTGCTTCGAAAGAGATCATTCGGGCCCCCCAGTCGTCACTCAGAGCTGACGGACGGACCAAAAGAAGATTATCAAACGAGTGTAGTAGCTCAGTCTAAAGGCAGCAAAACACGAGCAAACTTTCAGAGACCATCTACAATGAAGTTTTTTTGGCATCTCGTCATCGAAATTTGAATTTAAATTTGTTGTCAACAATCTTCACGATAAAACGATGCAATTGTTTTGCAAAATACAGCTCTGAGTTCGACTAATGTCAATTATATAGGATGTAACTGGATAGCTTCAAATTTGTTCTACAATTGGGTCAAAATTGGATAAATGATGTACAAGTTACATAATTTTTATACAGGCCCTCAGGCGAGCCCTACAAAAAAATTAATTTCAAAACTATTCTTATACTATTTACAAACAAAGTGGGAATGTTTTCACAACACTTTATTATTTCATTTGACTAGGCCCGCCACACAGCTTTAAAATTATTCAAACCAATCCTCATAGTTATGTAGAAGAAAAAAGTCAAAATAATACGCAGCGCGACATCTTACGTATCACTTGCTTCAACTCAACTACTGTGACACAAATTACAAATAGCGCATAATGTACAGGTTATCTAGAAATTCTATGGCCATACAGCAATATACAGAGTGAGTCCAAAAAAAACCCCTTGCGATATCGCGATAACTCAGTCAAAAATTAATATTCTTGTTTCATATTTGCAAGGATTGTAGCTGAGATAATTTGCA
>JAQIWG010002819.1:0-19392 GCA_034695025.1 Chamaedrilus cognettii | reverse complement strand
CGGGTAAATTATATATATATTAAATAAACATTCTGGCTTACTTTTTATTGAACCACGGTGTATATACATACATATTGCATTCTACATGCTATACATTTTGCATGTATAAAGTATTCAACACATTCAATGTAGATGTTTAGATCTATGTGTGCGTTCTTTGTTTCAGCGTATTCTCATCGTGACTGGGGAGCACGGAATGTCATCCGTTTATTTAAGGTATCGTACTGATTTATTTAATATAAATTATTTTTCCGCGGGAAATTACGTAAGGTTCAAATTCGGTGTCAACAGAAAATCATTTTACTCTACGATCTGCGACGTCGTGTTAATTTATTGACGTCATATATTAATTCAAATGAATCGAAGAGCATATTTGAATGGCAGCCGCGTGCTGCTGTTCAATTGCCTTTCTAGATCAAGGTAGAAGTCAAGGCAGGAATGAGGTTACGTGTATAAAATTCATCCTTGGTGTTATTTTGTTTACTTGTGTGCAGTGATGAGAGTGGTAAGCTGTTCAACAACATCACGGCGGTGGTGGAGGGTCATGCTCAGAATGCAGACATCACGCTTGTCAAACATCCCGGCGACTCGGGCGTTGTAAGAACTGCCTGGCATTATCCACACTCTAGCTCTGAAAAAGCGAATTACACGTTTCTTGTGACATTTATTGCCTTATGTAAACGACTAACGAGGTAAAAAAAAAAGCGGGGTGGGTCTCATAAGTTTTGAACATGACTGGAAAGATATGAGGTCCCCGATAACGTCACTGGACGCCGAAACGGACTCTAAACCCATTATTACTATTCTTATTATTATAATTAATTAATAATTTATGTATGATTTGAGCATCAGATCATGGCTGAGAATCCAAACACATAATGTAACGAAGCCTTAGGAATCCGCCTGTTTTGATTTTCAGATATATCTGTTGGCTAACTCTCCCGAGTCGCAGAATTCGATCATTTACATCAGTGTTGACGGGGGTCTGAACTTCAAACAGTTGAAGCTTACGTTCCAAGTCATCTCCTCCTTCATCTTTCATCCCACAGATCCCTCCCTTCTGCTCTCGGCTAATGAGCGTTATAAGGTGACCTTGACGTGAATTTTCATTGCGGGTTTCTGTGTTTTTCTTGATTTCTTTGAACGATGTTTTGGCGGCAGCTGAAGTACTGATTTGGATTTGATGTGTAATTTTTTGAGAACATTACATTACATTTAGGAGGCTACACTGGAGGCTGAACAAAGCTGGCAACTATTTTAAGTAGCGTGCGCTTGATTGAAGGTTTCTTATTGATTCAGTAGATCTAGCTTTGATGATCCACAAGTCTTTGTTTTTTTATTAACCAATCATTTGCTAGGTGAATTTTTTCAATAATATAAGGCAATGTGTCTCAGCGTTTCAATACATTTTGCATGGTTTTCAGGATGTTCACCTGAGCACTGACAAAGGTTTAACATGGAAGAACATCAAATCTAAAGTTCTCCAAGTCAAATGGTTAGTGGATTATTAGTCAATGTATGATCTCGAGCGATGTTATCAGCTTTTGAATTCTTTATACTAATTGTGGTCTATCAGTTTGAATAGATGCAATTAGCTGCTTCAAATTGTAAAAATTTGACGTTTGATTGGCTATTGCGCTGATGTGCTTCAGGAGCGCGGAGAATGGCTCGAAAGCTATCTACTGTGTGACGACGAACGAGACCGGTGTCTTCTCGGTCGACGGTCAGTGACCAAAATAATTTTCTGCTTAAAACATAATTTTGAAAGTTTTTTCTTTTAAATTGCATTGCAAAACGAACCATTTGTAATTTTGATGCGTGATTAACTCGCAAGTTTCTAGTCTTTTTTTTTGCAATCATCTGCGATTCAGTCAACATCAGGGCTTGTTGTTGCGTTTGATGTGAGAAAGTGCTGAAAATATATTCGTTGTTTTATAGGTTGCTGAGATATATTGAAAGATTAGAATTGCAACTAAATTTTTTTATATATTATGGATTTTGAAATGAATGTAAGTTAGTGTAAGATTCGTGAAAGTCGCATGATGCCATCTCTGATTATGTAATTGACTATTTATTTCAGTTATAAAATAGGCGCATTTGATTAGGTACGGTAATTGAAAATGTAAGTGATTCGTCAAATGGAAATGATGTGATTATATGATATTAGCTGCACTCGTAGCAGGAGGAAATGATTTACAGTTTGTGCTTCCAGTTGGGCGCCTGAGAAACAACGTTCTAGAGAAATCCTCCGACCTCGGTCAAACGTGGATTTCCATCTTCTACAACGTCTACACGTTCGGCAGCGAGGGGAAGTTTCTCTACACCTCCGCCTATCTCCCAGAGGTCTGCTGGTTTTAAGAGACTAAAAAATAAGACGTCAAAGGAGCTGTAGTTATTATATTTTTATTGAGATTGTCGATTTAATTCTTAGAAATATGCGTTACATTTCAACCTTTTTTAATAGATTTATTTTTAAAGCACTCGCAAAGCTCTACGTACGCTGTGAGCCGCCATTGTTAATATTATGATCGCACATGCTGATTGCGGCGCAGGAGTGTCATCTACAGATCCACAACCCGTACAGCATTATATATTACTGTCTCTATTTATAGATACACTGCGTTTTGTGTATTCGTAATAGTTTAGATCGTACAATTCAAATAACCGATTCGGCGTTAAATTTGAGGTTTGGTTGAGGTTTGGTTCCGTTTGTCCTCAGTCCAGGATGGACGAGCGATTTCTGGTCGTGTCAACAGATGGCGGCAGGAAATGGAATCGCGCTCATGTGCCGACCATCACCCCTGACAGGGTACGTAGGGGAACTAAGAACCTTTGAAATTAAGCTTTTTTCAGAAATTGCCGTATCCTCTTGTCCTTTAGTAAGATTTGATATTGATGATTGAAGGGTGAAAAATTTCATGTTTATACCGATGATAAAATTGCTCCGTAATCATATAATTTGTAAAATTGAATTTTAATTCATTCGATATCTTGTTTAGCTTTTTTTATCTGGGTGTTTATGATTTAAAATGTTGCTGGTGTATGAATGTTGACTTTCGTTGATCTTTTGAATATTTGGTATTTGGTACGTTATTTCCTTATGATTCACGCATTATTTTTAACTTACAAGTGATCTCTTTATTGCATTGATTTGTTTCCTGCAGTGTTTGGTTGTAGTGTAGATTTGATTGCGTACGCTCTTTGCTTTCAGTTCTATTCTATACTGGACTCAAGCGAAGGTCAGATTTTTCTGCATGTCGACAATCCTGGAGGTACGATTGCATTAGATTCAATTAATATTTACTCTAATTGGACTGTGTTGAACTGTTCTATGCTATTGGAATGAAACTAGTTTAAAATTTTATTTGTAGCTACTTTTTCTGGAAATAGTTGCTGTTTTTTTGAGCTAAAATTTAATCAAAGGCAAATTTGTTCGCTTGCTTATGATCAACGGTGTTGTCAACGATTCTTTCACGTTATATTTATAATGAAAAGAAAAAGTGCTTCTAAATTCTTTTTATATATTAACTTGCAACCAGTGATGCCATTGCATATATAGATGTATCACTAGATTAAGAGAAATATCAATGATTGTGGGATCGGATATTTAACTCCATCCCCATATCCTTGAGAAATTTCATATTTTGCGGTAAATTTTATTAATGAAATATTGGGATATTTTTGTCAAAAAATTTGATCTGGGTATATTTTTGGCCGAGTTACCCAGAATCTAGGAATATTCCATTTTGACCCTATTAAACACTGCTCACAACGCTTTTCCCAATTACAGACACGGGTCACGGGACCCTCTATACGTCCGACGCGACTGGGATCATCTTCTCCGAGTCCCTTGAACATCACCTCTACCCCAATGTGGACGACCTCACGGACTTCTACCGAGTAGAGTCGATGAGGGGCGTGTACATCGCCAGCATCATCGACCCCGTGGACAGCAGCATTCACACTGTCGTGACCTTTGACCGGGGGGGAGAGTGGCAGTCGATTAAACGACCAGAGGGGCTGGAATGCCGCGACGAAACCCAGGTTTGATATAGGCGTGAGCTTTTTTAATGAATTAATCATCCTTTATTTGGCCTTTATTGTGGTTTGCATCGATTTTTCTTGAGGTACTGTAATAATCTTACTGCACACAGTCCTTAAACCTAAAATGTAAACGATTGATTTTTGGTATGTTTAAGGACCCTTCAGGGATAACCTTGTGTAGCAACAGAAACTATTACAGTCTGGTTCAGTGCCTCGTGGCGAAGCGAAGAACCTCGCCCCATTCCTCAGTCACCGATTCCAATATTCCCTGAAAGCTCTGATCTGCGAACCAATTCTTTATTCCCCGGTTTGCAGGTGAAGCTTTGTAGTGTTTATGAAGTGTATTATGCACAATTGTGCATATAAAATTTTGGCCTGTGTAAAGCAGTCAACAGAGAAAAGATCATGGCACGTTTGAATGTCGAAACAGGCTTTAAATCCATTGTTATTGTTGTTATTAATATGATCACACGTATGCTGATTGCGGCGCAGAAGTGTCATCTACAGATCCACAACCTGTACAGCATCAAGCGCAACATTCCCGCCAACCCACCTCTCAGTGTGCCCAATGCAGTCGGCATCATCCTTGTTCACGGTACGATCGACGATTTTGCATTTGTGTGTCAATCCGGTAGGAAATTAGACACACAATTAAATTAGATGCATTTATAATGAGGAACTGTGGTTCTAGTAATGGAGAAGTTTGGCTGGATTGAGAAGACAACAAATGAGAAGGTATTGAGGGGAGTGGAAAACAAGGGCTATGATTGAAATAGTAAGAGGAAATAAAAACTGGATTGGATATGTAATGAGAGGAGAGAGATTTTGTTGAGAGATGTTATGAAGGAAGGAATGGAGTGGAAGAGAGGACCGGGAAGGAAACGCATCGGGATGATAGATGACCTGCTTGAGAAGGAATCGTATGCAGAGATGAAGAGAAGGGCCAAAGATCAGCTGGGGTGGATCCTGTGGATACCAAACAGCTGCCATGTGGCAGCCCAATGAAGAATCGGGATACTGTAGTTGTGTCTTGCAGAACCCTGTAGTTCATTCATTGGGTAATTAGTGAACGTTGACCGACATATCAAATCCACTGCTACTGAGTCCTTGTTTCTGTGTCACTATCTACGCTTGAGTTAATGTCACGCGTTTGTTGATGAAATATTACATTTTAATTTTGTCCCCAGGTCACGTCGCCAAGTCTCTGCAAGTCTCCGATCCCGACGTCTTTGTTTCGAGCGACGGCGGATACGAATGGAAGCTGGTCAGCCCCCTCTACCTCAGCCTCTTCTTCTGTTTTTCTTTTGCTGTCAAATACTCTTAGAAATTTCATATGCGGTAGAAAAATCAGTCTTTTTTATTTATTATTTATTTTCTTATTTTTGTTATTGTGTTAGTATATTTCTTTATTATTTACTAGTACTACGGAATGTCATCCATGATGTGCGCAGGCGCTGCACGGTCCCCACCACTACCAGGTCGCCGACCACGGCGGACTCCTCGTCGCCGTTCCCGCGGACACGATCACGCCGAACGTCGTCCGGTTCTCGACAGACGAGGGGCGATGCTGGGCGTCATACAACTACACCGACGAGCCGGTTGTATTCACCGGGCTGCTCGTCGAGCCGGGCAACCGCGCGATGGTCGTAGCGATATGGGGCTACACGAGGGCAAACAGGACCTGGCACACGTTCAGGCTCAACTTCACGACCATCATCGACAGCCAGTGTAACTGGGAGAATAATAATTGTATTAACTGAGTTCTAGGTTGTACAGACTGAATTGTTTTTGGTAATTTTTAATGTGGTTTTTTGTGTGCGGTACTGCTTGGCTACTTTTTTTTGTAGTTCATTTCTTGCAATATCTGATCTATTTTTTTGTACCCTTATGGTTTGACATGAATGCATGGTAAGCTGAAACAACGGAATGGCTTGTCAATAGGCGCTGAGAAGGACTATGAGGATTGGACAGCGCATAATCGCAATGGCGGAGAAGGCTGTGTGCTTGGCAGCAAGGAAAAATTCAGACGACTCAAGGCGGACTCCTGGTAAGTATGTGCGTATGCCGATGTTAGTGTTACTTGAGTCGCTACACTGTGTAGCGTGTTGTGATCGAAAGTAATGGCGGTTCATAATTATTGTGAGTTTCATAGATGAATTTCTCCGATACGGTATGTCCAAGAAGAATGATTTTGGCACTGAACTGCGTGATCAGCTTCTGTGTTGATTGATTGGTGCGATGCAATGCATAAATTTTGAATGATCGATTGCAGCTGTTACAATGGCAAATTGATTGCGTATGTTTGACTGCAGGTGTTATAATGGCAAGGCTTATCAAGTGCAGAAAGAGACGACCAGCTGTCCTTGCTCTGAAGACGATTACGACTGGTATGGCATCTTCTGCGCTTATTTTGTACTTTGAACTGATTCTTTTTGTCTTGTTGTCTCCCTTTGCATTGTGTTTTATATACGAGTAGTCGCACAGCATTAATGATGTTCAAAGAACATAAACACATAGTTATCATTTTGACAAAATCCTTTACAAAATTTCTGTATTTTTTCACATATTTATTTCTTTCGAAATGTCATATTTGTAGGATACAGATATAAAAAAATATACAAGTTTCTCCCGCAAGTTTCAATGCATGGCTATGAAACAATATGCGCACTTGCGCAGTCAAGGAGTGCACTTCTTGCGGCTGCCATTTGCATCCTGCAAATAGAGTTTGCATCCTGCATCGCAAATGTTTACTCGTTGCATAAAATTGAATCTGATAACATACAATAATATATGTTAATGTTATGTATTACAGGCTTTGGCCTTGCTAAGATATAAAATCAAGTCAATGTAGTTTGACTATGTAGTATGCAGCGTTACAAGTTTTTTTTCGTTTTTCTTTAAACCTCTTTTTTGTTTGTCCTCAAGTCTTGTTGGTTGTGTTGCGCAGTGACTATGGTTACCACCGGCTCTCCGACACGGAGAACTGCGTCAAAGAGCCGACCGGCAACCTGTCTGACTTTGACATTTGTCTGAGGGGTCACGAGCAGAAGGTCGTTCCACAGGGGTGAGACGATCGGTTGTTCGGGTTGATGAAACTTTGGCTTTGCATTTATTGCGTGATATTTTGTGTAGAATGATGTCTTTGTCTGAAGAATTTTAGAGCGAAAATAAAAATGATTGTGTTCAAATCTAGATGATTAATGAAATTTATTAGTTTTCTGTAGTATTTATTATTTTTTTCGTATATATTGCTTCTTCTTTCATATATTTATTTGTTATTTTCTTTAAATAGTTTTCTGAGCTTTTGTTGTATGATATTGCCATAACCTATTTACTTTCGATGCTTGTTGTGCGAATGCTTTATAGATTGTAATAGATGTCACTTTTGAAAGCACCTGACTTTGTGTCCCCTTCAGTTAGACGCGCGTGGTGTGTTGCAGATACATTCGCATTCCCGGTGACCGGTGTGAGGGGGGTTTCTCGCCCCCCGGCACCCAGTTCATCAATCTCACAGAACTGTGTACCGAGGATCGCATGTGGCTTCTCTATCAGGACAGCAAGCCTCTCGAGGTGCGTGAAGTGGCATCAGTCGCTGATCAATGTCTACATGATTTGTAGTGTATCTACAATCAGTGGAAGTTATGGCTTAAATGATTTCAAACTTTCTATTTTAGTTGTTCTTAGCAGTATTCCATCTGTAGCTATGATACTTTTATATTAGAGGCTTGGAAGTGACAATTTCGTGATGTCACTCATCTGAATTTAGCTCAATCTGATCATGGTCGCGCTCACTGAAAACTGCGCCCAGTGTAAACATGCGCTTTTGTCGTCATCGTGACTCGGCAAAACAACTCGAACACAATGCAAAATATGATTGTGCGACATGATTGACAAGAACGCCACAAAAAAATATATGGTACTTTGCATATCGTTTTTTAAACCCGGTGGACAAAAAAATATGATGTCGCTCTTTTCAAATACTGATGCGCCTTGAGGCAAGTATGACTGTGTAGAAAGGTCTCTCTGAGCCCTCAGCTCTGAGCATACACCACAGGCAACTTTGTGCCTGGCATTGCTTGAAAATACATACGCTGTTGAGGTTGTTTGCTAACTTAGTAACAAAAGTACACTTTGTTGATGTGGTGAAACGCGCTGCGACGATGTCTATAAACCGTCGTGGGTAATAATTAATCAGTGGAATCATTGTCTGCGTTATTATTTTATAATATTTGCGCACCGCTGCGCAACTATTCATCGCGCTGCGCTGCTATAGATTAATGGCGATGCGCACGCTAGACGCGCCAAGACGATCGTCGTGGGCTTGGTTGTGATGCTCTGCGCGCTGGGCGCGATCGTCCTCGTCACATTCCTCGCCAAGAAGTACCGCGTCTTTGGCGCCAACCGGTGCGTGCAGTGCGGTCTAAATTAGTGTTTATGCTGTTGTTGTTTATTTGTCGCTCGTTTTATGTTTGAGTCTTGTGTAAGTAGCATATGACAAGAAAAAGGATGTTACGTTTACAGCCCGATTTGTCACATATTGCTAGAATCAATTGGAATGATGTACTATAAATAAAGTTCATTAAATATTAAATGAGCAAATTGTCATGAATTTTATGATATTGCGAATGGAGTATAATACTTCCCGTGTCTCTAACACGGAAGAAAGGGTTTAAATGGAAAAGGTCCTGTCATCTTTGCAGGTGGCACACGAGAAGGACTAGATCTATGATTTTAATGGAAGAAAGTGAAAGGAGTATCATATCTACGATTCTATATGTTCTGCGCGTGCATTAGAAATAGCAGTTCTGCATATCCTTTCAAATAGTTTAAATTGAAAGAATCATCAATTATTCTGCTTTGCCGCGTGTCTGTGCAGCGCTTCCACTATGTTTGCTGCGCATGTGTGCAGTGCTCTCACTATGTTAGCTGCTGCATGTGTGTCCAGTGCTCCCACTTACCGCTACTCGAGCATCAAGTGTGAGGAGGACAACGAGGCCCTGCTCGAGTCTCTGCGCAGAAACACCTCGCTCTATGACGACTCTGAGTCGGAGAACGACTCGGGAGCGGTACGAATCAAAGAATTCGGACTATTATAAACCTAGAATGGCTATGCCAGTAGTATAACCGCTGAAGCAGACGGCATCAAAGAAGAGGATTGTCATAATGGTGGCACGGACTGCTAGATGGGCGTTTATTGTCTATCTGGAATCAAGCTGATTCAGCTAATTTTTGCAGCCGATGGTAGCAGCGATTTTGTTTAATTCTGCCATATACCGATCTCTGACAATCCGCTCTTTACGTGCAGTTCAGCTTTCATGATATCATTTTTGAGTGCATAGTAGCTCAAATCCTTTTGCACTGACTGATCAATTGTTCATTCTGCTTTTTTTTTTCTATTTAATTTTTTTTATTGAGTTTTAAATTTGGCACTATCGTAAATCTTTTCATCACAATCGTCGATCGGTTTTCTCCAGGTTGTTCCCGTGTCCTCGACCTCGAGCGACGCTGGAGGAAGATATTCCGCAGCACAGCTGCACGCACAAGGTCAATCACGCCGCGGCCAGTCTTCCTCCACCCACCTGCCCAATGGTCATGCTGGAATGGCTAATGGGCGCGCTGGAATTACGAATGGTCACGCTGGAATTGCGAGTGGGAACACTGGAACGAGCAGAAACGGCGCGACATCTGACAAGTTCCGGAACGTTCTGATAGCCGATCGAAGCAACGTCTTAAACGGTGTCGGCGATTCGGACGACGTAAGGAGCGTTTTCTCTTTCTTTTTTTTTGCAAGGTAGCAGTAACCGTTCCTGCTTTTAATGTCTGGCAATAGAATACAAACGTGGATGCAAGTGTCGTGGATGTGAGTATCAGATGTGTGTTGCGCTAAAATTATGAAAGATTGAAGTATAACAGTTTGAAGTAATTGTTAGTTGTTAATTGTTAAATGAAATCATGTCATTGTGATGAAAAGTGTTAGAAAAACGAACACGGTTGAAGGAGTAAATTCAGTAAGTTTTTAAGTAAGTAGTTTTGATTAAGTTAGTTTGGATTGAACTAAAAGTTGAAGAGAATGAACAATAGGCTGAATGCTTTATAAAAAGATGAATCTGGATTTGTTCTATAACATTTTAATATGAGTTTAATTTGTGATTTTTAAAAATACATCTATCAATGACAAAGGTTTTTTCTTTTCTCTTTTGCAGGAGATTCTAAAATAGACACAACAGAAGGCTTAGTTTCATGATCAACATACTTCAAAACTGTGACACACAATCGTGGGGCGACGTGATTGGTTATCTATAATACAGACAGTAGAACGTCAAGCGATCTGACTGGATGTATTCCATAGTGGTTTCATATACTGACTCTAATGTTGGATTTTGATATTAAACTTTGCTTCTCGATGCTGTATCTATTTCTTGGATTAACCCGTGAGGACATTGGATAAACCCGTGAGCTCAAATATATATTTCTATTCGCCGCACGTTTCAACGCGAAATGTTCTATTCGCGATCTGACTTTCAGTGCTATGATTTTATAGATGTGTGCTTTGATTTTGCTGTTGTCTTTTTCTGTTCGTTCCTTTGATTCTATTTAATAGAGTTTTGCTGACAAGGTGCTTTGATATGGCATGCATTTTATAAAACAATATACTATATTAATATCGAACATAGGTGTAGATGTGTTCAATATTACATAGCTATTCTTTGAAGCGATCTACCACAATAAAAACTTTTAGTTTGCTATGCGGTACATTCAATACGAATGTAGATATATGTACATTCAATAGGCTACAATTAACGTTATTTAAGCGGATGCATGAAGTGTCTGTTTGACGCTAGTATTTGAAATAAATCCCCACTCATTACTAATTGCCTTTCTAATTTCAGTAAATGTTATTTCGTGCCCAGACGGTAAGCTAACTCTGCATAGACACATTACATCTGCTAGTTAAGCAGATGTAACTTGTGTCATGGTTACGTTGTAAGATGCCGCTTGAAATCAAATGGATTTTTTTTTTTAAAACGTGTCCATTAAAACATGTCTACTTTTGTGCGTACTGTTCAAAGTTTTGCAATGTTTTCTAATGATTAATCTGTCAGCAATCAGTGCCCAATAAGGGCACCAGGCTAAACTTACACCGATTTTGTATATAATGATTTTCAACCCAGTGTTTTCATTAGCAGTTCGTTTCATTTTATTGCTGATGTTTTGAGCGCACCGCATTGCCATAATTAATGTCTTGTCTTTGAAGATTGGAATTTTGACAGTGATTGAATATTGAATTTTGACAGTGTTTTTCTTCAGTCAATTTCTGTTTTAAGTATAGATCGATTGTGTATGGACTCGAGCGTTTGTAGCATTTGTGTTTAAGTTTGCTTCTCTTTTTCTTTGAATTTCGACCATTTTGAATCTTCTGCTGTTCTTGCTATAAGAATAACTTACCTGACTTTGTATGATATAAGTTTCAACGAAAGTGGTTTCCTTTTCTGCTGCCTACATTGTAAAAAGGCGTTATTAACGATAGTATGTTTTTTTCATCAAAATTATTTCAAAAATGACTATGGTCGGCGTGTTAGAACATTTTCATGTAGTGCCTTTGTGAATGATGTGCTATATATATAAAATGCCTAAATTTTTCGTGTCAACCAGGAGTTGATATTCGAGATAAGGCAGATGAATGTATTCGGGTAATGCTTGAGAAATACGCACAGCTATTTGTAGGCTTTTCTTGTAGTCTCGAGCAAAATATTTGATATTCTGTACAATATTTTGTCAATTTTATGCTGACTTAAGTTGAAACTGCCCCAATAAGTTTCATGTTATAATGGACGCTTAATATCTGTGCAGAGTGTTTTAGGCATTTCTTATTAATTGCTTACATTTCATTCCATTTGCATGCTGTGTGCTAAGGAAAAAAGACGGCTGCTACATGACAATAGATAGGATTTTTAACAGATGTCGTGTTTTTGCATCTAAAACACAATTAAATCCAAATCAATAGTGTTCAATCGTTCATTCTGCATTGGAGATTGTTTGAAGTGAATATATTATACTTAAGAAAGCAAACGATCGTACACGATTAAAATATAGGATAAAATCACGCTGCATAGCCAACCTCTCAGTTGATCTTAGAAACAATTATTCACAATGACATTGAACACTTTTAAATAATAGAATGCGTTAGAGTTAGCACACACCTGTTGCACAGGCTACAAGAGTATGTTGTACAGACTACAGTGTGCTACATGTATGTTGTACAGACTACCGTATTATTTAAGAGATCCTGCAACAACAATGATTAAAAATGAGTCATGGGCACCTATTAATAGAACCAAGAATGAGCATCATCATTCTCGTTGGATTCTTTTATAGTGCATAGTACCTGTTCTGTTCTGTTCTGTTCTGTTTTGTTTTGTTTTGTTCTGTTCTGTTCTGTTCTGTTCTGTAATACATAGCACCTCGGAGAAAAATTCACATGTTTTAGTTATCATAATAAACAGCACAGCTCCAAATCATATTATTGGTAATGCGGAAAACAAAGCGTTATCTTTTTCCACACTTGGCATAAACAACATTAAGGCGTCTCTGGATGCATAAAGAGGATTCTTCCAGCATGCACCATAGGCATTATTATGCCTGGTAATTCTTGCATCAAAAACTTTTGAAACAAACTTTTGAAACTTTTACACAAAAACTTTTGAAACTTTTACACAAGTTGAATGACTTTGTTATAGAAATTTAATGGGCAGCGTGAAATATAGGACAAATTTTTGTTTATGGAACACCTTGTAGACCACCTTGTATTATCAATAATACTCAAACTAAAGAATTCACAATTAAATCAGCAATTAGAGAACACAAGTCAATAATCGTGCTACAAACACATAACGGCAACCATATCTCTGATTTAACAGTCGTTCACTAGCATAATACTGAACATATCATTGCGATGCGAACGATTAAATGTACGAAAAACTAAATCTTACCAAAAAGGAAAAGCTTGATGGACTTTCGGATCAAACACTGAGATCCTGCTAACTTCTGAGAGACAGTACGAATATTCACTATGTCAATATGCACTAGCTAACGCACCAACTACACTACAGGCATAACCATCATGATCTGTGTCTTATAACTTCGACTAATTAGTAACTAGAGTATTAGACTACAAAGTAGACTGAAAAATGTTTATTGGCCTTCCGTTTCAGACACAAATATGATGTTAGATATTTACACAACATCTGGTCTCTAAGTGCAAGCACAAAAATACACATCATACAATTTAAAACGCCATTAATATTCGCAAGACGCGAAAAAAGTAAGTATTTACTCCTTTTTCAGTCGCCGAAAAAAGCCAGACGTTAACCATTATATTATGTCATGTTTGTAAAGCAATTTATACATGAAGCGCATCAATGTCCGTGTCTGTGCAACTCAAAGTGAATGGGAAATAGAACATAATTTAAATTCTACTCATATATAGGCTGTGAACCAAAAGAGCAAGACCTTACACTTTTCACAAACTTACAATATGGCTGGATGCGTTAAACAGTGTGCATCACTGTGCCAGGGTTCAAGCAACTATGAAACCATGCGTTACAGGCCCTTCAGCAAGGCTGCTAAACACACAAGTGTCGCTAGCTGCTAACTCCTTGCCAGATAATTATTTATTTGGTTGGCGTCAGGAAGGGAATCAGGCCATAAATTCCCAGTTCCAGCAGTCCTCACCAGGGCGCAAACATCTAAACCCGCGTGAAAACATGGACAGTAGCAGGGGAACAAAAAAAGCGGTTAGTTAGTTAGTTTTGCTGATGCAATAAAACAATTGGTACACTCAAATTACACCGATATCATACGAAATATACACAACAAAAAAGCAGCAAAGCAGGTTTAGAGCACAAAGTATGTCAAAAACCACGCGTACGAATACACTGAGTAATATCACGAGTGGCGATACAATACGAAAATACTCTTTATTAGTTCATCGAAACACCATTGCGATCAGAGTTAAAGAAAATAATTCAATCAACTCAATCAGTATTAACGTTGTCAAAAAACAGTATCAGGATGTCAAAAAAAGACAGCTTCACATTTAAAAATAGACATTACTGCACACAAATTAAAGAGAGATGCTATATTTCTTATATGGCTTTGAAGACATTCATTCAATCATAAACCCGGCTAGTTTAAAACAACTATCCTGAGATTGGTCAAAGCTATTACTTCCACAGATTCACATTAACCCAATCGAATCAAGACCGACGAATATATCTAATAACGCCTGAAAAATGTCGAGTGGTGTACAGGTCCCCAAAATAAATAAAAAGTCACAACACGAAACTTCAAAAATATTACCGGAAAAAAATTAATTATTGTGAGTTTTAAAAATAATTTTCATTGTTTTTTTATTTTGCTTTTCAAAACTCCCTAAATTCTAACATAAAAAATTAATCAATTTTAAGAAATCATATTTTTACAAAATAAATTTCTCACACAAAAGCACAGATTTAACTGCTGACTTCATACATTTTCCGCTTCAACGGTAACTTCTACGCCTCTCTTCTCATTTTCTCAATTCTATGTTTTCGGACTCGTTTGACCGGAAGTCCGCGGAGACACTCGCATCTCCAGCCTTTCCAAATAGTCCGTGTCTGCTGTGGACCCCTCGATGGTCGACGAAAAGTCGTGCGCGTTGAACTCGCTCGCCCCGACGTGAATCTGAGCGTGCTCCAGATAGCTCAACGAATCCTCGATGCCCGAGTCGGCGGCCTGGGAGTGGAGGGGAAGGACGCGTCGGGAGTCCGGCGCAACTTGTTTCGCTGGAAGCACGATGGAAAATATTACAATTATGACTTACAAAAAAGAACTTAAACAAGATGTAAGAGATCGCCACTATAGAGTTCAAAAATATTCTGTTACCTATAAACAATCAATAGTAATAAACTATTTTCCATATCAATATGCACAACTTTATAACTATCTACAAGTTAAAAGGATTTCCTGTTAAAATCAATAGATTTTTTCAATTCTAAGAAAAACAGATTCAGTCACAATTTCAGTAGAAAGAAAAAGTAATTTGCATATACACACAGGTTCCATTTGCATAATAGAGTGCAATAATGCAGACTGCATTTCAATTAAATAAAAACAAAAAAATGAAGTACGCACACTTTCGTCCTGATGCGGACTTGGATAGGGATGTGCTCTCAGAGCTCTTTCTGCGATTTCCAAGCAGACGTGAAAACGGCTGCAACAGCACAATAAATAGGTGAATACTTTAAATATAATTCGGTGTAATGTGTGGCTACGACATTTGTGGACAGCCACTGACAAAAATTAAGCTATTTTGTGCAGTTAAACGAAAGGAAAAGTTCTACCCTTACTTTAGTGTAAGTTCACTTCGTAAACTTATAAGGAAAAAAGCGGAGGTATACAATTATAATAATTACACAGCCCGGTAGCACAACACTGGTTCGTTGTACGTCAAGTTTCACACGATTACAATAAAAATAATAATGGATTTAAAGACCGTTTTGGTGTCTAATGACGTCCTTGAGGACCTATGTTATGATATGCTTCTATAACTTGTAAACATTTAACATAAATTGTGTAAAAGTTACACAGTACATAGTCGGGTATCTTAGTTAAAGTGCACTTTGCGACTGCAATTTTACGACTGCGACTTTGTGACTTTGCTTAGCAAAGCATCCACTCCAGCCTCCTCCTCGACACGCAGCGAGCCTCGACGAGTCTGTCTGGCATGGCGCTATTTTGAAGCATTTTTCATAATTTTTCTTCGCTATAATGCTGCACAACAAATGAGGTATTAATCAAAAGACTGCAAACTAATCTTGCATCTAGAAGAACACAATAATTTTCTGCTCGGCTTACCCTTCCGGTGGAATTTGTCGACTGATTGGGATTACTGTTGCCGGTGGAAGGAGTTCCGTGTTTTCCGACTCCACCGTACCGATTCCTAAAAGACTCGGGCAGCCAGGAGGCTCTTCTGATGCATTTCTTGTATTCCGTCTGAACCTGAATAACATTTAGTCACAAGTTGACAGCATGGGTAAGCCAAAATCTTGACTTAAATCATACAAAGGAAATAATCGCCAAAAAACAGCTCAAATTGGAAATAAGAGCTTCCTGACTATATACAATCAAAGTAAATGTACACCCTACCCTGGCAATCTATAAAAGATATTCTGTCATATATTGGAGAAAAATGTTTGGTACGTTAATATATCACACAGTAGAAATCCATTTTTAATATATATAAACAATATGTACCTGTGTTTCAGTTTTGCTATAAAAATATTTATTATTTTCACTATGTACAAGGCAGCAATTTGAAAGTCTAATAGAAAATGTAAGTCTCAAATTCGATAACTGTCAAATAGGACAATTCTTAATATGAAATAACAAGCAAATTTGAATTAAGGGCCTAAACTCAAGTTGTACCTTTTCATTGAGAACGCAGTGGAACACGAAGATAAACGTTCCCTGCAGGGTGTTGAGGATTGTGAAAATGTAGGCAAACGCAATGGTCTGCGCGTTGACGAATAGCAGGCCAAAGAACCAGGTCAGGCCAAGCAGGAAGACCAGAATGATAGTGCCCTTCAGCCACAGTCTGAAAAAAAATCAACAGGGAAATTAAAAATTGTGCTATGTTCACAGGATAATCAGTTCAATACAAATTGTGTCCACCACTAACTATAAAAAAATCAGTTAATGAATCATATAAATAGCGCACCAAAAATATCTCATGCCAAAGGATATGGAAAAAACATTGTTTGCTCGAATATTACTTAAATTTGAATGGTTTAAAATAATTACATAATGTAGTTAGGTCAAATAAGGCACTACATGCAAAGCCATATCCTCACTAAAAATCACAAAATTAACAGTGGTCAATGATGCTTATAAAATTTATGAGCACAAAAATTATTAGAGCGCATTTCTAGAATTAAAGAAATATATCAAAATGTTCGGTAATAGAAATTATTCTATAATGCAAAGCAGCATTTTACATTATTTTCTCAACGAGCGCACATTTGAAAACTCTAAGCCACAGTGTGCCTTTTGGTTAGTTTTTATCACTAATAGCTAAGCCTCAAGCAAATGTATCTTTGCATCAAAATGATGAAGAATAAAAAAAGAAGAAAATGCCTTTTTCACCTTATTTGCTGCAGCTTTGACTTTTCTTTTATCTTGAAGGAGGCAGCCGATCTGGCATGTCTGATCATGGCTCGTATCGCAATACCCAGCATCACAAAGTTTATCTAAACATAAATTATAAGCTAAAATCATGATTAGCAGCGGAATCTAATAAAAATCAATTTTAAATGCAAAGATAATTATAGAATTCATGCCACAGAACACCTATATCAAACACCGAAGACCATCCTTTGATGCTTTGTCATGGCCCACTACTACTTAGCTAATACATGTTTACATTTAACCTCACTTCATGGAAGGAGGCGGTAGAGAGCGATATGAAGGAGCGAGGCATGAATAGAGAGATGGCAAAGAATCGAGAGATATGGAAGAGTCTCATCGTGGGAAACGTTCAACCTGTGTTGACACAAAAAAGTGGATGTAAAACGTAAATGATGGTGACGATGACGACTTCATGGCCTCTTGAGCTCTGACACCTAGACTACAATTTCATAAAACCCAGCATAGAAACATCTACACTGAAGCGGAGTACATGTATTTAAACAAAAGACTCGAATAAGTCAGACACACTTACTGCAATAATGGCAATGACTGGACCAATGAATGCCCAGATAAATCCACGCTCCACTGACAGCCAGCAGCTGAAATATAAAAATAACGAAAACATTGAGCGCTTCATTAACAGCTGGATAAAATTTTACGGCGAGTCACTAAAAGCCAGCTTATGTGCGTATTTTACGCGGGTATTTGCTGATGACTATAAATACATATTCTGAGGATGAAAATTATTTTTACAACAGTACGCATTAAAAATTATCAGCCGCAAAGACCACAGTTCCAAATAGCGAGCACACTTTTGCCTCATAATTCACAAACCTCGAGGCTGTGCCGTAGCCCTGGTGGAAGACTGCTGCTGATATTATCACTATGAGGGCTGGACAACCTGCAATAGGCGATTAAATCAGAAAATACTACTTACTACGAAGCGCGATAACTGCGGCCACGGTTTACCGTTAATTACCGCGGTCAAAAAGCATTACCAGTTTACCAAATCTATTCGAGTCAAATCGATGCCAATTAAAGAAAACGCTGATGACTGTAATGAAGCAATAACGAAATAACTTGGTTGATGCAAGCTGCCACATATGCAAGTTTGACGCTAAGCACTTTTACAACAGGTATATATCGAATATAATATCTTAAAAAGAGGAAAAAAAATATGAAATAAATCAAATTATAACTCCAGAAGCGAGGTTAACTTCAGACTTACGTACAAAGTTACGCAAAAAAATTACCGCATTTTGCACGAAGTAAAAAAATTACTCACATTTCTTTATTTAAAAACACCTGAAAAGTCTTTATTATTCAATCTAATTTTACTTAGGAAGTAACTAATACTAATTTTTTGCTATCAAGAAAAAACTACTGCAGTAGAACGTCATCCATAATCTCTCACCGTATGCCGCTGCGTAATACCAAGCGACGCGCGACCGTTCCGCTTCAAAGACTTCAACAAGCATCATATACAGCTGGACTCCCTCCAGACACATCCACGCAAAAGACGCGAGGAAGAAATAGTGCAGGAACCCCGCGATCACCGCACAAAGAACCTAAACAAGAACAAAGAAATACATAATTGATTACAGTGGCTTGAAAGAATAGTTATTATAAAGGAAATCAACAGTTGGTGAAATTTGATAGGTTCTTCTAAGTCAATTAAATTCATCAATACATCTTACCAAAAAAGATTAACTGCCATGAAATAGGTCAGTAATGTGTCATTGGTTCAAAAAACTCAATAATCATGATAATTAAGTTGTCTATCAACCATCAGCGCATGATTTAGCCATGTGCTGAGAACTATTTAAGTAGCATAATGTCTACACGCCTATACAGAGTGTGGACAAAAAAAATACCCCCCGAGCAGATTCGCGATAACTCAGCCAAAAATAAATATTTTTGCGTGATCTTCCCAAGGATTGTAGCTGAGATAATTTGACACAAGGTCCCCAAATTTCAAACGAAAACATTAATGTGTTCAAAAGTTAAAAAAGTTCTTGTAAAAAAAATCCAAAAATGAAATCAACCGCACGTTAAAGCGGCTTGAGTTTTTGACGTTACAAAATAGCGTCTCAGTAACGAAGCGCTTTGATTCCCTTTGAATAA
>JAQIWG010002818.1:0-19394 GCA_034695025.1 Chamaedrilus cognettii | reverse complement strand
ATCAACAAGTGTAAATATTTGAACGTTGGTACCCCCCCCCCCCCCCTCGTTCTTTAGCATGATTTGATTGTTAATTTTGTTCTTCTCTTATTTTATACTTAAGGACAACATTTGAATGATAGGAAATATATTTAGATGAATAATGACATGGTATGAAACATATTTATTACCATATTCTGTGATAAAATTGCTGTTGCGCAATTTACTTTTTGTTTATTAAATTTACTTAGATCTGTTTTGTTTGTTACTTTACGTACTGGTTTATTTGTTTTATGCAAAACAAATTCGTTTTCCTGTATAACTTACGATATAGGCCTATTGTGTGTTGCCGCATTGCTGCTATCAAAAATTTGTTGTTGGTTTCTTGAACTTTTAAAATTTAGGATTGTTTTGGACGTGCTTGAGATATCTATATTGAATAGATGAATTTTGTCCATTCAGGAAAACAGTAATGAATATCAAATTAATTTAAATTTAGCTAAAATTTTGTTTGGTTTAATTTGAATATTGAATGGCATCTTGAAGTGTTGTCGAACTGGGAGACGTGCAATAGATACCAGGTGAAGAACTCTGTGGGACAGCAAGTCTACTTTGCATCGGAAGGTCAGAGATCTAACACTGTTGCGCAAAGATAACAGCTGTAAGATAGTAGAAGAATAATTTTAAAATTAATAAATAAACGTGTGTGAGTAACGAAGACTCTTATTCTGTCTGGTCAGCCCTCTTCAAGTCTGGTTCTGTGCCACAGAACCGGAGCGGTTCTGTGGCAGTCTTTCATATTCTTGAATATACTTGCAGCTCGAAGAGTCAACTAAACTGGAGCAGTTTTTGCCTTTTATGACTCGCCCGTGGAGCTCTGGGCTGCAAGTATATTCTTTGTTTCTCGATTTTCAGGGAGTCATAATAATAATGAGTTTGTAGCCTGTTTAAATAGTGTCTAAAGCCATCATTGAGAATTTGATACTCTATGATTTTAAGTTTCTAGGGTACAGTTACACGTGTCGGCGGTAAAAACAATGGCTCGGACATTTAGCTTGAATTTAAATGTGTTAAATTTATTATAAGTTTTATACATAGAAAATTCAACATTAGTTACTATGCATTGAATTTGAACGTTTTTTCCAAAAAAACGAGCTGGCAGAGCTCCCCGGGCGAGTTGTAAAAGGCGACTAAAGAAAGGGGTGTGGTTCTGTGCGGGCTCCCTTGTACAGAACTGGACTGCATATATAGCCCTTGTGTACTACACACGGTCTCTCAAATACATAAAGCATAAAACAAGCCCATCTCTTTATTAATCATTCTGGCTTCGAAACAGTTGTTTGATGGTTGTAGAATCCGACACGTGCAACCGTCAGTGCTGTGGACCCGCGAGAGGCTTTGTCATGCACATCACCGACAACCTCGGGCAGGTTTGTCATATATGCTTTGTGGAACATGGTTGATTTATTCTAATTCATCCCGGATGACTGAATAGCACTTTCTAGCGTTTCCATGCAGTATTTGATGGAATTCATGGCACTAGGCCTGCACTGCATTACATAACATTCATAGCAATTCGTAGCATTACAGTGCATTTAAATCGACTATTCTGGCGTAAGCGTATTACGCGATTTTTAAAGGCTGAGCTGTTGCACTATGCCAGTTTTAGAAGGAGCAGGCACGTGTAACGCTGCGCCTGTTATTGCGCGGTGCAGGAGGTGGTCCGCGTGACGCGAGACTTCAAGTGCTGCGCCGGCTGGAACTGTTGCGCATCCTCCGACTGCTGCGCCATGGAGATCAGAGTGGAGGCACCCGTCGGCCAGATCATCGGCTCCGTCAGACAGGAGTAAGTGGGTCAGGCGGGGCTAAGTAGGTGAAGTAGGACCAAGTAGGCCGAACAAGAGTAAGTAGGTCAGGCGGGATTAAGTAGGTCAAGTGGTACTAAGTAGGTCCCGATTCAATCAGCCGATCTTTTCCGGTGATCCGATCTTTCTCGATGTCAATACATCACAAATGTAAGAAGTGTTGGCCTCATATTACTTGCGAACGTGAATAAATAGTTTTCATGAAAAATTAGAAATGGACCGAGCTAATTATTTGTCCCGCCGATGTTACATTGTGGATTTTGGATCATGATACGTTGCCTAGTTTTGAGGATTGCGTTGCAGAAATTGTCTTAAATGCGCTAGTATTGTTCTTGTGATTCAAGCCGTTGATAAATGCTGGTCTTAGGTAGCATTTCATTTCGTCTTTAGTGGTTTATTTACCCCCTGCAGGCCGGGGAACAAAGAATTGGCTTGCAGCCCAGAGCTCCGCGAGCAAGTCAAAAAAGGCGACTAAAGAAGGGGAGGGGTTCTGTGCCGGCTCTCTTGCACAAAACCGGACTGTATATAGTCTTTGTGCTACACACTGTCCCTAAACTACAAAAACAGCAAACAGAAACCGACATTTGGGATATGATATCTACCTTAACTCTTTGCTCACAGGTGCAGCTTCTGTGCGCCGACGTACGGCGTGCACGACGCAGACGGCCAAAAGATTCTTGGCATTGTGGGACCAGTCTGCTTCTGTCAGGCAGTCTGCTGTCCTTCCGACATTGAATTCAAGGTGCATACCACCCTCCCTCGTTGTTCCCTTTTCCTTCGCCCAGTGTATGCCAGCCTGTCTGTTGAACCCCAATATTAAGTTTCTTGTTGTTGATCTAAAATACGAAAAATTTAGAAAAAATAAGTTTCATTTAGAATTTAATTACTCTTGAGTTGAGTAATGCTCGTTGCAGTGTAACTGAAATACAAATATTGGTATGTAAAATTCAGTAGCAAGCAATGTGCAGCGCGTTTTGGTTCTACATATCGAATATTGTTATGAGTTAAATTATAAAAGTTGCTAGATAATATAAATAAATATCAATCACTATTGTTTAGCTACGGTACTATTTATTAAGGCTGGATGATGAACACTGACGTAAAATCTGCAAACCGGGAGGCAGAAAATTAGCTTGCAGCCCATTGTTCTCTGAGAGAGTCTTAAAACGGGACTAAAGAAGGAGGAGCGGTTCTTTACTTGGTCCCGAGCTACTGTGTCGGACTGGTTGCTAGTACACCTGAGGCCTGTCTCACAATATTCACTAACTTAGGACCAAAATTTAAGCCTTCATTAGAGGGGCCAAGCTAAACTTCTATTAGTCGGACCCCCTGCGGGCCGGGAAACAAAGAATTGGCTTCCAGCCCAGAGCTCCCCGAGCGAGTCATAAAAGGCGACTAAAGAAGCGGGAGCGGTTCTGTACGGGCTCCCTTGCACATAAGCGGACTGTAGATAGTCTTAGTGCTACACACGGTTCCTAAACTATAAAAAACAAAAACAAACTATAAGTCAGGGCCTGACCCCTACAGGTATAGCTGCAGCACTGTGTGCACAGGTGACGGCGGATGGGGGTCAAGAGGTCGGCAAGATCAGCAAGCAGTGGGGCGGCTTCGTAAAGGAGACGTACAGCGTCGCCGACAACTTTGGAGTTAACTGTGAGTAGGGGTTTGAGAGTAAATTATTCTCAGCGTTTTTCATTGCTTGGGCAGAGAGAGGTTTACGATTTCGTATAATGCTATCAATAATTGACAAGGTCAAGATTAGGTGTGGTAAATCATGCGTAGCGTTACACGTTCTTCTAAAACTGGTGTTGTGAAGCTATGGATCTTACTTACATATCTTGTATGATCTGGAGTAGAACTGCTTAACCTTGAATTGCATTGACTGTTAAGCCATTTTTCAAGGTGTAATGCTACGCCTGTCCGTTTGAAATTAGGCATACATTTTGCATAGATGTACAAGTATTTTTTGATATACTTTGCCTGCTAATTGGTATAACACGGATACTGATAACGTTGCACAGCAATAATGTTTTTTTTTCGATCACGGGATATTGGCCTATATGAAAAAGAAGTATGATTTAGTTGACTTAAGTATATTTAGTAAAGTTTGTTTTTGATTAAGATATGTTTAGCGAGGCGCTGTGGTGTAGTGGTTAGGGCATCGGACGCAAGTGCCTGAGACCTGGGTTCAAGTTTTGGCGCCAGCAGTTATGAAATCTGGGTAGTTACAGGCCCTACAGGAAGGCTGTTAAGCACACAAGTGTAGCTAGCTGCTAACCAGTGCATGATAATTATTCATTTGGTTGGCGTCAGGAAGAGCATCCGGTCGTAAAAGCTAATAATACACACCTTAAATCACTACACTACAGCTTGTTGCTTTTTGTACGGTACTAAGAGTGTATTGTATAGAGTAGAGACATTCCTTTGTTCCCACCTTTTCCTTTGGCTTGGCAAAAGAGACAATTTAACGACAGCCCATTACTGCCATTCGAAAAAGACGCAATATGTTTATTAATTAAAAAATAACCAATTTTTTTAAAGAAATAATGACATCAATTTTAATTCAGTGTCAACAGGAATTTTTTTACACGAAATCTACAACATTATACTAATTCGTTGACGTCGTATATTAATTTAAATGGACCAAATAAAACGCTTCTTTGAATGGCAGTTATAGGCTGCTGTTAAGTTGTCTTCTAACCCTACGATTCAAGCAAATGATGTTTTTCCATCTCCGTTTGCATGACATATTTCTGGTGCGTTAAAAGTACAATATACATACATACATACATACATTCTAAGCTAAGGTAAAGGTATAGGTGGGAACAAAGGTATGTAGACCTATAGAATCCATTCTTAGTGTGAGAAATACAAGAAAATTCTGATACCCGACTCTTGCCTGCAGTTCCGCAGGATTTGGATGTGCGCATGAAGGCCGTCCTGCTGGGAGCTGTCTTCCTCATTGTGAGTACCCTTCCTTGTTGGCTTTTTGTAGTTTATTGATCGTGTGTATCACAAAGACTATTATACAGTCTGGCTCTGTGCAAGAGACCATCACAGAACCGATCCCCCTTCTTTAGTCGCCTTTTACGACTCGCCCGGGGAGCTCTGGGCTGCAAGTCAATTCTTGTTCCCTGACCTGCAGGGGGTAGGCTTCCTTGTTTGTACCAGGGAACAAGGAATTGGTGTAGAGCCCGGAGCTTCGCGAGTGGCTCGTAGAATGAAACTAAAGACAGGGGAGCAGTTCTTAAATGAAAGGACGTACGTACTTCATTCTATATAGCTTTTACTGTAGATTAGATATTCACTCTATATATAGCCTTTACTGTAGATTACACTTTCATTCTGTAATTATATAGCCTCTACCTTAGATTATATATGATCGGTTTGCATGCAGATAATAATAATTTTTTATATTTGATTCTGCAGGACTTCATGTATTTTGAGCAGAAGAACTCGAATAAGAACAATTAAACGGGTAGGTCTCTGCTTCAACATTTATTTTGTCTGAATACGCGCATGTGTGATTCTATTGATGCAAAATGCAGCTTATTTTCAATATCTTGATAGATAAGATAGCAGATTGGAATGCATGTGTCTGATTTGTGTTTATGAGAATAGTATGAGATTTGATTAAATTATTACTTGGACTTTATGCAAGGTAGAGTTACAAATAATAGAGTTTTTGTTTTGATGGATGCTGTACATTGACTATTGTGTCGTGAACTTTTCACCACACCACCGAATCTGTGTTTTCTGGGAAGCAGGCTTGTAATAAATTTCAACTACTACAACTACTACTAGTAATATGAAAACTGCTGGACACTATAGCTGAATAATGTTATGTCAGTGTTTAGTACGTTTGTTTCTATGCTTGGTTGTTCTATGCAGGCTGACGGAAGACGACTCAAAACTAGATGTAATCGTTTAATCCTGCCAACTGTTCCCAAGCTCTTCTGTCTTGCACTGGGACTGAAATCGTCGTGATTCTCGTGAAATCCAATTCTGCCTGTGACATGTAATTGTCTCTGTTGCACAAGTAGTCGATCATGTTCTGCAAAGCGCTTGACGTGTTGTGTCGTTGCGGTTGAAGCATTGGCTAATGTATCTTTCACCCACCTTTATTCGGTGACAGTTCCCTATTTTGTCTGTAATCTTTTTTTCCTTTAAATGTTTTCTCATTGGATTCTATTGGCTGTTGTGCACTACTACTGATTTCTACTTTATGATCATGTGATTCCGAGCAACTGTCGTAAATTTTTATTGAGTCTATATATCAAATCAAAGAATATTTATAAATATCTGTAGTTAGTTATAAAAGCTACATGTGTACTAGCTGTTTAGATAGCTAAGTGTCGAGTCAAATGTCCCTCCATTATTATTGGCTCTTGTATTGAAATATATTTTCTAATGTACTTACTCGGTAGAGTCGGCATGGTACATTTTTTGTGTGGCATATTTCAAGCAGGCTTTTTGACAGACTAAGCGACTTGAACTGCCTTGATTTTTTCTTGCTAGAAATCTTATCGCTTGTTTGTATCTGTAGTATTCGCTATACTTTTAGAATTTTATAGATATCGTTTTATTGTTTGTTCTATCATTTAAATATTGTTGTTGCTGTCTTGCGGAATACTGTTTGTTTAAAGTTTATGCATCAATTATTGAAAGAAAAATCAAGTATTAACATAATTCTGATTTTAGAACGGTATTCAGCTAATGCAGTATAGATGTAATAATTATTGAATTATATCAAAATAGCAAAATTATTCAATAATGCATTTTGGATTTTTTATATCTTTATTATAAATTTATGTGGTATACGGTAGATGTAATGATGATTGAAATTTATAGGTTTGCATAAGGACCATAAATTTGAAATATACCATACAATCTTGCTTCAAACTTGCTGCTAGTCAAATTAGTATGCTACAAATTTATTTCACTATTTAAATTGGTATGCTATGAATTACCGTAAGCCTAATCTCTTAGTCTAATTAATTTTTGTTTTGGATTGTTATTTTATAACAGTATTTGAGATACTCTATTGCCTCTGCCACTTTGAAACATAGTCGATGCTGCCATTTTTGTGTACTGAACTATGCCAAGTATTGATTTTATTACTGCAGTTTTATGAATGCGCTAGCTCTTATTCTTTAAATCAAAGTTGTAATTTTTGATTTATTATTAGATGAGATTTGATTGTTTTAACATATTTGATGTATGGAAATACGTTTGCATAAGTAACATACTGGCCAATCATGCTTAAACCTACTGCCAGTCAAATTAGTATGGGATGAATTTGAGTTTTGCTTTAAACTTACTGCTAGAGATGCGTATGCCTTAATGCCCTGAGAAAATAATGAGAGTGTTAAATTTTTGGGACACCCACGGCAGCCTTTGTATGCCGTTCAGGGGGTTTAGCTTTTTAAATTACTCGCTTAATTTATCCGCTCCCTCCGAATCCCTTAAATTTTTTTGGCATTTCTAACCATTATTATGTACTACTGAGAAGTTAAATGTTTTTAAAGGTGGTTTAACTGAAAGACGATTTCTTGCTTTGGCACGTATCGGGATGATAAACGACCTGCTTGAGAAAGAATCGTATGCAGAGATGAAGTAAAGGGCAGCTGATAGATGAAGATTTTGGACACCAAAGACCTGCCATGTGGTAGAACACTGGAGAAGAAGACGTACTTTACAGTGTGAAAGCCATTCATCAATTTATTGTCTTACTTTCCCTACGTGTGCCGATTGTTTTGAAGAATTAAGATCGCAACTAATTTCATATGCAGAATTCGACTACTAGTGTTTGTAGCATCGTCTTGTTGTAGGGCATATTCATGGTTGCTTGTGCTTATTGCCACCATCTTAATTTCTTGGACCACTCTTGAGATCCACACGCAGTATCTCTTTAGACTTCGCCGTTTGCCTTAGAGTTAGATTTCTTGTAGTCTTGCTGTATATTGCTTATTCTATTGATGACCGCTTCCAAGCTTAGTTGTTACTTGACAGTTTTAAACGTGACATCGTATGATGTTAAATGTGTTACATGTTGTGATGCATGACGGAATTAATAATCAGTTTGCTTTAGAATGCTTCTCGGCCAGTGTTTCCCAAAGTGTTCGTCCGTGGACCGGCGCCGGTCCGCTGCGAGCGGGCAATAGATAGATCTAGTCGTTACTTCTGATAATGGTTGCAATACTTAAGACATCCCTTGCAGTTAAAGTGTGAAGTGTAGATTTGTATGAAATTTATATCGTAATGATTGCACTCAGATTGCGAAATATGTTTATGTTGATAGTGTTGGGCTATTTCAAGCGCACCTCATATTTTGCTGCTGATATCTCTAATTGACAAGCGGCACAGGCGTGCTATTATTGTATGGAATATAAGCCATATGCTAAGTAATACATGTAAGTGTGGACTGATTGTGTTATATAGCCCATATAAAATGTGAAATTTTCACTGCGTGTTGTTTTGCTGGTTTTGCCTCCTAGAAATTTTGCCGCGCTTAATTTGAACATTTTTGAAGGCTGCCTATTATAAATAGCTTCTGCAACTCTATTTTCGCGCTTGTCATTTTTTTGCAAGTTTTGCCGCTTTGCGAAATGCGCAAAAATTACATGTGCGCGAGAATTTTATGTTTTTCAGTACTTAGTGTTTTAATTATTTTTATTTAGCCGTGTCAAATTATTGTCCTAAAAAGCTTCCGCTCTCGGGCAAACTTGCAATCAAATGTATCTGTTCATGGCATGAAAAAGTTTGAGAAGCACTATGACTGTTCTATGCATTGACATGATAAAGATGCATTTACATTATACAGAAGATCTTTATTATGTCAATGGTTGTTGTAGGTTATAAATAAATTTAAATGAATCGCTGTTGCACTTGCACATAGTTATAAATGAATCGGTTGTTAACGAGCAACAAAATGTTAACTGTGAACCAAAGCTGCTACTATGTCTCGTTTATACTATATACTATTAATTTTATTAATTAAAAATGCCGTACTAGTAGTTGCTTTTATTAACGTTGATGCCAAAATAAACGTTGTTCTCCAAATACTGGACACGTCTTTATTTTCACTTCAGGTTCTAGCAGTTTTTCGCAAGTATTTTGCACAGTTTTGGCCAAGAAATGAGGTCAAGTGACTGTTGACAATGTGACAATTACGTTCAAGAAATCAATCAAGTTGCTCTCATGCTAAGACTACTATAATAGGCTAGACATTATTGATAAAACAAGTTGACAGCTTGTAACTGTGGACCAATAACGATAAAAGACAAATTAAGTTTTGTCTTCATACTCAGTCGTTAAAGTGGGCCGGGTGTCCCGTCGGGTCTCAGACTCGGCACCTCATATTAGGGACCCGCCGCCTCAAATGTGGGACCCGGCACCTCAAATCTGTGACCCGGTACTCTCAATAATAACTATTTGGATCCTGTTCCATAAACGAAAGACCAGAATCATTGACGATTAGAGTAGGCCAACATACTTAGCACAGACCATGTTAAGGGATCTGCATGGCAGAGCCGCTCTGTAGAGCGCTCAGGGCTGCTCCGCAAAGCCGCTGAAAGCCGCTGATCAGAACCGCTCAGAGCCGTTATCTGCAGAGCCGCTCTGCAGAGCCGCTCTGAGCGGCTCAGGGCCGCTCTGCATAGCCTCTCAGAACCGCTCAGAGTGGCTCACAACCGCTCAGAGCATCAGAGCCGCAGATCCGGTCAAATATCCGGGTTACGCACTCAAAAAAATAGCAAAGAAAAAGCATTTATTTTGCCATTGTAACTTAGTGGGCGTTTTTTTAAATATGGGACCCCCCACCTCTTGCTTTCCACTTCAACCACCGTTTCTACTCAATTTAGTTTCAATTTAAAATATTGACCGTGGGCAACCTTCACGCCTCACTGTCACAAGTAGCAATCATAAAGAACTTGATGCCTGTGAAATATTCATTATTGCAACCGCATACCGTCATGTGCTGTGGCATCTCGGCGTTTCCGTGGCAACAGACAGGTCTAGCTGAAATGTAAAAATGTCAAAGTCGGCCTACTCCATGATGCAATTAGCGTAAAACGACAAAAAAAGTAAAAATCGAAAATTGGCGACGGTAAATCACTCGACTGAAAAGGTATCCAATAAATACTATGACCAAGATTAGTATCCTCAGTCAAGCCTCAAACAATTCAAATTAGGTTTTAGATTAGAATATTTCAATTAGATTGCGGCGCAGGCTCATTAGCATTAGCGTCTCTAGGCATTTGACAAATATATTGTTAGCTTACGGACTACTATTAATTTCAGCTAAGAATCTGATACGGGCGCAGGCTACCCAAAGCCAGTTTAGACGCACATATATAATGCGATATGTTACAGGCTACGTGGCATGTTACAAGCTCTCCATTAGCTACAAGTAGGCATACACGTAGGCTGACCATTAATCCTATGGCTTAACCAGGACATTCACCGACATAGAAATACTTATTATTTTAATGAAAGCATCCTATCAACATGACGCATGCGTGTCTAAGTCTACTGGATGACTGATCCGCAATTCTCAAGCCGCAAAGATGTCCTACGCGTCCTACTACATCAAGGGCAAGCGCCAGCGACAGAAGTCCGAGGCGCAGGAGAATTTCCTCGAACACGAGCTAGGCCTGGGCGCAGGCAAGGGGGCGGCCCGGTCGAGCACAATGAGTAGGGCGAGCACCGGGAAAGTAGCCCAGGGCACCGCTAAAGCCGTTCTGCCGTCCAGATTTGAGACCGCTGCCGGAATTCTAGCTACTAAAGGGTTCATGTAAGTTCGGATTTGGGAACAAGTATAGGCCTAGCCTATACAAAATCATGCGCACAAAGCCTGGTGCAAACTGATATTTAGCTATAAACTAGAATGTAGTAATTAATTATTGGGTAGCGTTTTTTGATGAAGTCAAACTTCTGAAAGCTAAACCTGCCTGCATATAGTTCAACTCTTTTTGCAAGTTACCAGCTGACAAGACAATTAGACGGTTTAGCCTTTGCAATTTGTTTTTGCCCATTATTTCAAATTAAGTATGGGCCCTTGTAAATTGCAATGCATGGGCTAAGCTAAATCTCAGTTTACATGTATACAATGGGCCTACATTTATGCTAACCTCTGTTAAAACTTCCAACTGATAGGGCTTGTGTTTAAAAAATCGTTGAATGGCACGTGGTGGTGCATTTAAGAGTTCAATGAAAGGCTGTGTCGCTGTGTGCGGTAAGCAACTGCTACAGTCCGATTCAGAGCCTCGGAAGTCGGAATCAAGGAAAAAACTGATCCCAGTTCTTTAAATGGTGCCTTTGCAACTCGCCCGCGGAGTTCTGGGCTGCAGATCTATTCTACTTTTGTCACGGTCCGCATGGGTCGTTTTACGTAGTTCTACTGCTACACGGCACTTTCGGAGAGAGCTCTGGGCTGCAAACTATCATTGAGCCATTCAAGGTTTCCCGGCATGCTGGGGACTTTAAACGGCACTTTGAACGTCCTCTTCCACGCCTTTATACTGTCAGTGGTCTGCGTCTCCATGCCTATTCTAAATTATTATGTGCACCTCAGATTGCACCTGATTGCATTGGCTGAAATAAGGCGCGAATAAAAACGCTGCTTCGTGTGGTCCTTAGTGAGAGACCGCGTGATCTCATGTGTTTGAGATACAGCCCAGCTGGAGACATCATCACGGCTGGGTTCGCTGACGGCTCCATACTGGTAGGACCCGACTTTGGTCAGCTGCAGACCACCCCGTGCTGGATAGAATGGCATTAAATTTAGAATAGTATTCTTAATTGGAAATTTCTTAATTTCAAAACGCTTTTGATTAATTGATTGACTGAATCATTTAATGGTGTGTTTGGCTGTACGACCTGGACCAGAGTAATTAATTGATTGATTGATCAATTGATTGATGGCTGCATTCAATGATGTGTATAGTTGTATGACCTATAGACCACGTTGATTGATTTATTGATTTATTGCTATGTTCAATGGGCGCATAGACCTAGACCAGATTGATTTATTGATTGCTGCACTCATTCAAAGATGTGTGTAGCTGTACAATCCATGCAGATCAGATTGAGTGATGCATTCAAAGATGTGTGTAGCTGTGCGACACAGATCTGATTGATCAATTGATTAATTTATTGATTGATACATCAATTGGTTTATTGACTGTGTTTAATGATGTGCGTAGCTGTACGATCTAGACCCGATCCATATCGTGCGTACTCTGACGGTGGAGGACGAGCTGCCCGTCACCTGCATGCGCTACTACCCAGTACGCGAGAACGAGAACCAGAGCAAGACCTACGTGCTCATGGCTACCTGTACGCTCTAGTTTCACTTGTAATTGGGCTTTGCTTACTGGCCTTTTGTAAGCAAGTTTCGTTGCTGTAAAGAGTATAAAGAAAAACGGACGAGAAAAATGAAAATGATGATGCTGATCTAATAGCTTTGTCAACTATATCTTAGAACTGATTTCTGAACTAAATCACTTATAAACATAGATTTTTTGTTGAGCTATGACTTGAACGACTTTTTACGGGGTTTAGATTTGTCGTTTTCACATATCAGCTGCACTTTTTGAGCTCTGTCTTTGTCTATGTGTTTGTCTTGGTTACCTTTGCGCATTTTGTCTTTTTGATCGTGATTGCTATGATTTCTTTGACAAAGTGAACACTTTATAAAGAACATGATTTGCGGTTAATCATCATATGTTTACATTACTAACGTTTATTTCTATTGTTTTATTTTTTGTCCTGTTTTTGCCTTTGTATTTTTTTTGTGTTGATGTTAACAGCCCCAGTGGCAAATAAAAGATTTAGGCCCAGTTGCTCAATCGAGATTCATTTGGTTTTAAATAGTCACAGAACCTTATAATGACTTCATGACCCAATCAGCTCGCGCAAATTAGATCCAGGATATTCAAATAACTCCTCATTATTGGCGGTTTCAAAATAAATCTGAGATCTTTCAAATAATTCTCGGTTGAACAATTGGGCTTTATTTATATATTGGTCCCTGTGACGACTAGCTGCTTCCTACAACGTATCAACGCAGTCGTTAGTGCTGGACTCGTCACGTATCATTAATGACTATTTCGCTAATTGTGTGAACTCTATCACCTGATACTAAGAATTTCACCGAAATTTAGCTCGCGCTTGAACTGTACGTTTATGTAAGTTTCTATTTCTTTATCGTGTTCTGCCTTTGATGAATAAAATATTTATATATATATATATATATATATACATTATAGGTCTACGATTAATACGAAATGATTTGTTCCTTGCCGTGAATTTCACTGCCCACAAAGACTCCAACGGCATCATTCGGTTCTGGAACGTGATGACGGGCAAGATCCTGTCGACCATCGACGAGATGAGACGCAGCAAGTCGACCTCTGCGGCGGCCTTTAACGCTACCGGTGCCCACATCGCCACCGTGGGCGCGGACTCGCAGGTCCATGTCTACGACTCGGCTACCAACCAGCGAGTCAACTCACTCGAACACGTGTAAGTTGTCCCTAAGCTTTTTTTTTTACAAACGGCGACACGCACAGTCAGATCCAGGATTCGTTGGTGGGCGGGGGCTGAACTGTTTTCACAGTCATATCTGTGACGTTTGCTGCTGTGTAGTGTTTTTAATGTTTCATTTTTTGTCCTGTATATTTTTGGATTGTAATAGACTAGATTAGTCCCTGGACTTGTAATGGAGCTATAGAAAATCGCCTTTTATATTATTATTAATATTATCATTTATAACATTGTATATTCTTTTTTCCCTCCAAATTGAATTGACAAGCGGAGGGGGGGGGGGGTGGGGGAGGGTGCTGATCAAACTTTGTCGCACATGAATGACAACCTATTATCATTTATAACATTGTATATTTTTTTTTCCCTCCAAATTGAATTGACAAGCGGAGGGGGGGCCTGGGGGAGGGTGCTGACCAAACTTTGTCGCACATGAATGACAACCTTTTATCAAATCCATCTCTCCAAATGCATGTATCCAGACTAGATTTTTTCTATTGGTTTAAAGATTTGCTCTCAGCGAGGTAATACAGGCGTTTCGTCATTTGCACAGAGAAGGCCGCACTCTGCTGGAGGGTCACACGGGGCGCAACTTTGCCGTAACCTTTGACCCAACCAATACGAACGTTTTCCTGACCGGAGGCTGGGGAAATGTCGTCAACTACTGGGACCTGCGCAACAAAACTCCCTTCAGGTGCTTCTTAGCTATAGCAACTGGCTGGTGACAGGCTAGTATGTGACTGATAACTGGCTGGTGACAGGCTAGTATGTGACTGATAACTGGCTGGTGACAGACTAGTATCTGACTGTTAACTGGCTGGTGACAGACTAGTATCTGGCTGATAACTGGCTGGTGACAGACTAGTATCTGACTGTTAACTGGCTAGTAAAGTCTGGCAGCCTATCTCTGACTGATATTGGCAAGTAATGGGCTGGTATATCCGACTGATAATTTGCTAGTAGCGGGCCAGTTGAAATTTATTCTATGTGGCACAAACGCAGTCATCTGATGACTATCATAACAGGGTTACGTAGGAAAAGATCGATATTGGTTTGTTACCTAGAGCTGTCACTGTGCTTCGTTTCTTGCATCATTTGCTACGTGTACAATGTACATGTAGCTTATAGATGTCTGTTTTTTAAGGCAAATTGTCGGCGTCTTCATGTGTGGCGATGCCCTTGACATTGACCCTATGGAGAGCAAGATCCTTGCTGGATCCTGGCGTCCACATAACGCCCTGCAGGTTGCATCCACTTGTCACAAAGTTTACTTTTTTTTTTTTTTTTTGTAGTCTTTGTGTGTAGCGCAATGACTACATGTATATACAGTCCGGTTCTGTGCAAGAGAACCGGTACAGAACCGCTCCCCCTTCTTTTGTCGCCTTTTATGACTCGCCCGGGGAGCTCTGGGCAGCAAGCCAACTCTTTGTTTCCCTGCCTGCAGGGGGTGTCACATACTTTACAGCTTGATGACTGAACAGTTTAAGACTTCATATTCATTGATATCTTTAGTTATTACGTTAATGGTTGATAAATAATAAGGGTTTATGCAAAATGTAAACACAAATTTTCCATGTCCCTGTAGGATATGTTGTGTACCCCCTGCCGCTACACGTCAAGACAGCCCTCTCCCTGGTCCTATTCGCAGAGAGATTCAAAACTGAACTCTTTACCAGATCACGTTTGTAATTAATTTGGCTGGATCTCAGGTTCTCTTTCAAACTGTTGTTCTTTGGCGGGATATGGGCTTCTTTCACGTGTACGAGTATTGACGAACTGCTATTTTTCTGACTGTTGTGATATTGGTTGTGTGCAGCGCCCGCGTGATGACTTCGGTCATGTTACGGCGCTCTAAAAAATTCTCCGAAAATCGTTGCTATTATTATTATTGTAAAGGATAATGTTGTGATTATGAAGCCTACGCCGCGGTGATTACTGGTCTGCATGAGCCTAATGTCGCTTGGTGCAAGAATTACTGACCAACCGAGAAGACTGTGATACTGTGACATGTGCGCCTTTAGCGAGTTCTTGTGTTTTCAATGCTTGCAACGCGTCTGAAAAAGATTGTTTGACGCGTAGCATACGTGTTTCCGATTTTTTGTCGATTATTAACATATTTCGAGCCATGCATTTTTTTACCATTGTGGAGTAAATTTGCAAATAAATTTGAGGTCATTCCCGCATTCTTCAGATCTTTGACTTCGGCTCAGGCAAGAAGATCAGTGAAGTGGCGACTGAAAACAACATGATCAGCCGTGTGAGTGTCCGTCTTTCTCTCACTCTCCTCATCGCAGTCCTTCGTAATCGAAGATAACGCGGGTTGTAGCGGCTCAGGTCTGATGTTTTCTTGAGTGGCTGACGAGGCCGATCCGTTGGGTGATAGTCCATGCCACAGACGTTGCATACAATGTCATGGTTGATGGCAGGCAGGGCGGCAGTATTCGTGCTTGAAGCCCTCCTGAGTGCCGCCTTACGATTGCTCTCTAAGCGTGCTACTCCGGCTTTTGTGGTTGCTCGCCACTGTACACTGTCCGCAGTCTGCGCCTCCCAGGTTTCGGCGTCAATCCCACTGCCCTTAAAGCTCTGCTTCAGTGCGTGCTCACTCTAGTGCACTGTAAAACGCAGGGATTTATCCAGAATTTTCTAAATGGGGGGGTGTTAAAGTTGCAGGGGGTGTATAGTCTGTCATCCCCTTTCGTCTTTCGTGAAAAGTCTATAAAATCCTACCAAAGTCAAAATTTTCTCTCCAGTCCAGAATTAACCAGCAGGGGGGGGGGGAGGGAGGGGGAAGGGGGATGCTAAAACAAACCTTTAAAAAACTTTAAAATGGGTTTCTCATGGGATCGGAAACTTTTTGGGACACTGACGGGAACTTTTCTTCACCAAATCATTCATCGTTCCTCGCCCAAGACCCCCCCTCTTACACCCCCCTACAAGCGGGTGTTCCAAAAGCAAATTTATAGGGGGTGTATCTCAAAACTGTGGGGTGTTGGGGAGCTTGAAGGGGTGTTGGATAAATTACTGGCTAAACGGCAGGTCACTGGCATCCAACCTCTCCACACCTGGCTGTTCTCCGCTCTGCATTCCCTTCCGGAAACATGAATAAATGCGTTATTGTTAAATTGTGTTATGCTAAACTGTCTCAGTGACGAATAAAAGATCTATATATAAATAGAAACAGACTTGCTTAAATAAGCATGCAATCTTAGACGTGTGTCATGTTATGTGAAGCATCATATTATATAGTATAAGATCAAAAATATAACATCAGAGTTGACGTTTTACGTTTTAGCATGATAGTTCATTCGTAACTATAGAAGTTGCATAAAACATCTCGATGCTGAAGACATAAAGAGAGAAGCAATGTTAAACATTTCTCGGTTATTATGTCTGGAAGCTGTACAGCGCGCAGTGGCTTGGGAAGGATTTCATCATCACCGGAGGCTCCTCCAGACACGTCGTTCGTCTCATAGACCGGCATCATCTGCTAGTAGGCTTTACTTCAACTTCAACTTCAACTTCTCTACTGCACTCCACTCTAATGGATGATTATTTTCAGGGCTGACGAATTTAAGCACCTTTGCCAAGGGTGCACCAAGTGACTTAAAAATATTTTGCCGCAGCCGGGGTTCGAACCGACTCTCTGCCACACTCGCAATCCGAAGTCCGCGACTTAGATCACTCGGCCACAACGCTTCGTTTTACTACTTGAATTTTTTTTTTGTTTATTTAACAATCTGTATAATATCCGGCGCCGGCAACTATGAAACCATGCGTTACAGGTGGAGTTACAGTGGAGTGGAGTGATTGGAGTGAACTGTGCACATATATTAGTAATTTTGCTATCAAAGAATTGGAGAAAGGCTGATGCTACCAAGCAGTTCTAACCTCTGTAGAAAAAATGCTAAACAATGTTCTTATCAAATGACTTTGACTAAATGGTAGAAGTGACAAATTTAGCCTTGCGAAAGCTAGCTAATTGCTCAACAATAGATATCCAGTATAAAATTGACAATCTACACAGTGATTTAGAAAAACGTGAACCAGTAGAATGATCGTTATTACTCAATCAATTGCCAATCGATTTACATGAAACTGTTAACGTCGTAGGCCTATGGTATTGTACCGCTGCTCGCTAAATATTTATCTTGATTTCCTTACAGTTCGCTTTTAATCACAACAGCGCATCGTGGATGAGTGGAAAAAGCTGGACCAGGGCGTCATTGACGCGTCAGACAAACAATGGCGTGGCTGTCTTCGTGCGCGTGTAGCAGCTAATGGTGGACAGTTTGAACACAAACTCTGAATTCATTATAATCGCAAATCTCTCCGGTATTATTTTTTCAAGTTTCATGTCTATCAATCAATCAATCAATATCGGACTACTTATATAGCGCCGCCACATGACCTAAGTTATCACAAGGGCGCTTTACAGTCACACATGCCCATTCTAGCAGATCAAGCTACTGTCATGCACTGTCACTTGAGAGCAAATGATGAACAGAATGCCATGAAAGAGTCAAGCTCTTGCATATACACTTGACTATGGATAGGAGCGTTTTAATAGTTCAGCTCATGCAAATCGATTGGCAATTGTTTGAGTAATAATCATCATTCTACTGGTTCCCGTTTCACCGTGTACAATTACAGTCGCATCGAAACTTTCAAAGATCTGCATGAAAATATTGGTTTTCAGACTAGCGGATCGTTTGGGTACCTGCCGCAAGGCGTCTACTGCATCGACAACGATCGTTCCGGTCCCAATCCACAGATCGCAGTGGGAGCTAAAGGAAAGATCTATCTCCTCAACCTCGTTCTGCCAGAGGCTAAACCCAAGCCCATCCAGTGACTCCATAATCCATACTCACGATAAATTCTCCTTTGCTTAGCGCGACAAAAATTTATTTGGCAAGAATTGGTTTTTTCGTTTTTAATTAAATGCCAACTCGAAATTATTTTGCTTCAATTTGTGTTGCGATTTAAATTTAATTATATGATAAATTAATGTCATTTAGACAACAATTAATTTTATTCTTTCATCTTGTTCAATCCAATTCTATGTTTCAGTCTGTAATTGTCTTCTTTTAAACTCTTGAATTTGAAGAAGAATGTGGGCCATTGATTATAAATAATATCATAGTTTAAATACGGTAATAAAAATAAAGGTGGCAATTACAATTGTGAACTGGCTGACTGTTTTAATAAATATTTGCTGCGAATGGGGGGAGGGGGATGCTTGCATCTTCAATATATTTTGGGGGGTACTTTTCCCGCAGACCCGGGCTCCCCTTTTGCCGACGCCCTATAACTATTGCTTGCAATTTATATTGGAGATGAAACTGGCCTACAATATGCTACATGTACATTAAGGCGGTCCAAATTTTTCAACTTTGATTTTTTTAATCTCCTTAAGGCTGCCCCTGTCCAAGCACTATTGAATATTTACTGATGAAATTGGAAGTAGTTTGGGCAATATTTAGAGGTTGCTGTGATTTGCACGATTTCTTGTATATGGACGATCGATTGAAATAACGTCAATTCTTATTAGTCACTAATTGTTACAGCCAATAACTGTAAAGTATTGTTAATTATTTCACTACTGAATCCACAACATGTCAAAAATTGCTCTTCAGTTTGTTTAGACATTAACATAAACTAAGTAAAATGTGACAAATAGTTTATGCTTTACTGATTGTCCACTGAGTGCACTCAGTGCAGACTAAAGAGTTTACACTGCTGAGCAGTAAAGTCAGTTGCGAATTAGCAACAGCTGCAGTAACAAAGTGTCAACGCTTCACTGTTGTCATCAGTGTTGCTTTAGAAATATTCGGGAACTCTTTTCTGTGCAAGTCTACTAGTCGCAGTAGATATTGTTTTTGTTCCTCGTCTTTCGTTAAACAGCTATTGTACGTTGTAATGAGCGCTATGCCTCTTTCGGCGCAATCATTTACGACCTTCATCTGTCGCACTTTATGTTTCATTTCAACATAAATAGCGTCAGTTTCC
>JAQIWG010002817.1:0-19398 GCA_034695025.1 Chamaedrilus cognettii | reverse complement strand
TAATTTCAAAGTTAAGAATTCATTTATCTCAGAAGTATACTTTTTGGACATACACCATCTTGATTCTCACCTCTCGAAATACATACAGATATAGCCTATCGTAGGCTCAATTAAGGCAACGGTGTGAAGCGTAACGTATCCTAAGTAGAGTCTACATATAGAAACAAGGAATTATTAGGCTACAGTAGTAATCTAAAGTAACACATACCGAGACAGAGTGTGAGGAATGCCAAGCAGCGGCAGCGGAAAGAACTCATTTTCTCGTCGATAGTTGCCCGTGTCAAACACTGTCGAACTGCTCTGACCAAGCTACACGTGCATGTAAGAGTATACTGTTGCAATTCTCGGCGACCAAGAATTTAGCAGCCCCATCAAAAATGATTGTTTCCCAAAACTTTATCAATGGCGTCGATGTTAGATTAAAAACAGACCTTGACTTTTTCATTGACCTTCAACATGTAATTGGCAGCCGTGCTCGAGCCATGCAGCAAATGTGAAGTGGGTTCGAGCAAAATTTAAACTGGAGGATCCATTAGCGGGGTCCGGGGGTTAGCTTCTCAAGTGGGCGGGACGGGGATGGTCTATCAAAAAAGGTCAATCTGAAATTTAAAAGCAGCTGTTTTAAAAATATTTTGATCAATTATGGAAATCTGGTTAATTCCATGTCAGGTAGGCCAGCGGCCTCTATGCTAACTTACAAGTGTGGCCTCTATGCTAACTTACACGGGTCAAAGTCATACGTGTCATCCTACATTGTACAATGTACATCGGCGCTGACAAAATTTCTTTTGCAGAAGAGGAAGATGTAAGTCAAGATTAATTAATCGCACAAGGGGATTACAATGGAATCCACCTCTTTTTTCTTGAAGTTGGGGGGTCAAGAATAATTTAAGCTTGAGTGAGGTCCTGCCCTCTCAATCGCTTCGGTGCTTCGAGCTGTCTTTAGGCCTGCTGTTTAGCTAATTATGAGGCCTTTAGCCTATACTGTAATGTGATATGCTGGATGATGTAAGCCACATGACATTGTAACCTAACCCCATAGGCCTAAAGCCTTGCTCTTAATTTCGGTATCATTAGTCCAAGGCTCCAGGCTACCGTTAGGCTATAATGCATGTATATTAATAGAGGCTATATATTATAGCCTACTGAGCGCGGTACGTATAACAATGATTATCTGTCAAATCGGACATCACCATCTGTCGTTTCTCAGGAACAGTAGCTCTGCTCAATTTTGGCTGCCGCTTTAGAGAAAAGCAGCAGCCTGAGCCTCGTAGTCAGTAGAAATAAAGGCTATTAATTACTAGACCCTGAAATATAGCCCTGGAGCCCACTCACACGTACGTCTGGACCCTACAGCAGTGTATGACAGATCTACAAAATGACATTACACAAATCGTGTACTTTGTATTTATGTGGCAATACCGGAAACAACAAAGACCATGCAAGGTGATCATGCTCACGAAACGGATCCAAAGAGCTTTTTATAAAGCCAACAGTTTAAAACGAAAATGCCCATATCAACAAACATAATTACATAAATCTAATTTTTAAAAGACGTAGAAAAAGACGCCCCTTTACAAGAAGGCCGATGCCGCCTATAGGCCTAGTCCAGCCCTATGATTAACTCACAATAAAACACGTATAAATTATGATTCAGTCTCTCAGTCTTTTGATTTCTTCTGATTGGTTGCGGGTGCGTCGACTTTCTTTGAGAGGTCCGGGAAGTCCTTTGTGCGCTCCTCTATCATCCCCATCACCTTCTTGTAGCCGTCACTCAGCGTCCAGCTCTTGGGAAATCGCTGCGGACAACCAGGCAATGATCTATTATTTTTGAAAATTCACTGCAGACACCAGCATAACAAAAGCGTTCAAACACGTTTAAAAACACAGTCGCGACCTGGCTGGATTACTTAAGGCTGGCGTCAACCGGTCAAAATCCACGAAAGCGCTTCTAGAGTTCCTGCGCAGACCTATTGAATATTTACAATATATACACAAAAACAAAATAAAGTGACTCGATGCAAGCATACCCTTAAAAAATAGACGATGGGGCGTTACGTGATGATTCAACATCGTGATAACTGACGCGTTATGGTGTATATTACGGTGCAATACGGTGTGGTATTGCCGCAGCATCATACCGTTTATTTAAGTTAAGATTTCTCTAGCCAGACAGACTCGTCGAGGCTCGCTTCGTGTCGAGGAGCAGGCTGGAGTGGATGCTTCGTTCGCAAAGTCGCAAAGTCGCGATGTCACAAAGTCGCAAAGTCGCAAAATGCATTTTAAGTAAAATATCGGACTAGGGGTTAATTGATGAGGTACATGTACATGTATGCATTGCATAGGCCTGTGCATCTATGCCATCTAGTATACGAGATTCAGTAATATCAGTACGATAAAATTATCTGCAATAACAATAAAGTAGCATACTGTTAGTACAATCATTAATAATAGTCCAAGCATAGACCCATGAACTATACGTACATAATAACGTTTCATGTCGTCCGGTTGCTAAATAAGGATGGGCCTATGCCTGGCCCAGGTAAAAAATTTCTCACCTTTTGTGTTTCCATGCCAGCAAGCACTCCTGCAATGAAAACGCCGACCTGCATAAAATCGAACCAAAGTAGAATCATATTTCGCCTTAATACATATAGGCCTACACTGCACAGTTATTATACAGCCCTATAAATGCTTGAAATTTAAATCATTATTGCGTAATTCCCTGACGCTAAAATGGAAAAGACGCCTTGGAACATAAAGAGATCCTAGCTAGATCAATCGAGTCATTCGAGTGATCGACCTATTCGATTTTTAGTATGCTATTAGACACGCATTGCACTTTATTCTTAGTAGTAATTCTTCGATAGTTATCCTGTGAAGCGCTGTATACCACGATCGCACAATTTGTGGTAAGGATGATACATGTATAAGCAAATTCTTGCGTGGGTGGCCTGGGGGCGCTTTGTCCATGGTGGGGACGCATCCCGTGCCTATGCCTATAGCCTATTATATTTGATTTGATTTTGTATCAATGATAGACTGCATCACAAAAACAACAATGCGCGTTAGATATAAAAAGGGTTAAAAACCACAGGTCCGTAAGGACGCTATAGCCTACATGGCACCCGACACGTAGAATCAACGCCCCACACAGTGACCGAGAACTAAAAGCGGAATATCCTATAGTCCATAATAGGCGGCTAGAACCCTACGTCTCGTCAGACTGACGGTAATCGTGTTTAGAATGATCACCTACAAGAGAGGTACGTCCCATGTTCGTATGGCGCCAGCTGAAAATAGTCAGAAAGACTTGAAATAATGATGGATGCAGCTAAATTGCTGAGCCCGTTAGGTGTATAATAGCGCTACTTTTCTTGTAAAAATCCGTCGTATTTTCTTAGGCATTGTAGGCTTACTACAATAATTATTGACGTCACAGTTTTCAACTATGAAAACTATGAAAGCGTTTGATTTTTCGGATATTTTAAGGTGTTGAAATCAAAGATGGGTATAACAGGTCTGCCATTTAGCCGATGATCTGATTATAATAATAGTAGCCTAGATTCATTCGAGCGCGGTGTACACTGTTACAGAACCTTCTTCCATCTTAATAATAATGAAAGAAGGAAAGAAGTTTGAATGTCACCAGAAGTTCGCATTTGTGCAACGTCGTTTAAATAATTTTCGGGAAACCAAAATGTAAACAAGCTATGAAATTATCATCAAAAATTAAGTTAATTATTTCGATCTTTTGTTCTGTACTGTAGGCCTATTTAGCTAGAACAAAATTGCGTTTCCCGACAGCGATAAAACGCGACAAAACCAGACGGCGATAATCGACAGCAGGTAAAATGCAAAAACCTTCAACTTGATGCTGCCTTCAACTTGATGCTACCTTTACCTTGATGCTGCCTTCAACTTGATACTGCCTTCAACTTTATGCTGCCTTCAACTTGATGCTGCCTTTAATTTGATGCTTCAACCTGATACTTTGGCATATCTGTCGCTTCTTACAGATATTCGTCGATCAGTCACGCGCAGCATCGCTGTGCTTCCTTCCACAAAACAAGATGGCTGACCACTGCACGCTGCTTGTGAAGCATCTGCCCGCCGAACTTTCCCCCGACGATTGCGAGGATTTCCTGCGACACTTTGACGCCTCTCACGTTCGATACATGGGCGCCAGGGGGCGCATGAAACACTGTGCGTTTGCGACATTCGAAAGCGCGGATTCAGCGGCAAACGCTCTTCGTCGCCTTCATCAGCTGGAGGTTCTCGGAACCAGACTATCCGCCGAATTCTCCGCCAAATCATCGAGCGATCATCATCCGTCTGCGCTGGAAAACGTCAAATGCAAATCGGATGACGTCGTCGCTGATCCCGCGGTGAATTCGGCGACGGGGGGCGAGGGAAAGATGGCGGAACAAGAGGAACGTGAGCGGGATAAGAAGGTGGCGATAGCGCAGAAGCTGAACAGTATGTGTTCCAAGTGGAACGTGGACTATCCGATCAATCCGAAACTTCAGTACATGTATCCGGCGCCCACCATTACGATACTGACGAATATTGCCAACGCGCTGGCGACAGTGCCGAGATTTTACGTACAGGTCAAAACTAAATAGCTGCACATTTATTTTAATAGAAAATTGGATTAATTGTAAATAATTTAATTAATTGCCATTTTATTGCCACATTAAATTAGATCTACTGTTTATAAAGTCGTAGCTTTGTAGGCCTACTTTATTGCACGCTGTCAAGCAATTTTCATTACTTAGATATTTCCGATTGCAGACTTCTGATTGTCTTCTATATTGACATACACAAATTTTTAATATCTAAATTTGATTAAATCTTACTTTTTGACATTCATGAATGCAAACATTAATTAATTCGAAATGTATGTTTCCCCGTTGCCAGGTTCTTCACCTCATGAACAAGATGAACCTTCCTGCACCGTTTGCCGCCCAGACCCTGACACCCCCACTTCCTGTCGGCGGCGCCTCGGCGGCCCCTCCCCTCCCCAAAGACGACTCATCCTTGGCGCCTCCCCCCCAGGAACCCGACACCCTGGAGGAGGTCGACATGGCCTTTTCCAGCACGGAGGAGTCGGAACTGGAAACTGAGGACGAAGCGGTTGCGAAAAAGAATAAGTCATCCGGCGTTGCCGCGGTTTCAACGAAGCGGCCTCGACGCAAGGAACGCAAGGTGACAACACGCAAGCGGTTGAAGCTCCAGCTCCAGATGCAAGCGCAGATGCAAGCCGTCGCCGGCATTCTTCCCCCGGGCCGGCTTAGCAGCGTCCAGCCGGGCGATGTCTTCGAGCCGGTCGAGCATGCGGCGGCGACGAAGCGAATCGAGTTCAAGTTGTCTACTGACGATGCTGCGGTGGAATCTTTGACGGCAGCCTCCGAACAAGGGGCGGATTCTGAAGTCACCGCAGCTGGTCCCCCGGTAATCGTCGAGGAGGGTGGATTCGGGCGGATGGAACCGGAACGACGACAGGAAAGCGACGAGGAAAACCCGGAAGAGGAACTCGGCGAAACGGAATTCATCTCGTCGCGCCGGCTCCGCGACGGCCGGCTATCGCGCTCGGCCATGCGTGACCTCGCCGTGTTCAAGAACTACGAGCCGGGCGACATGTCGAGCCGGCTCTACATCAAGAACCTCGCGCGCCAGGTCACGGAGAAGGACCTTCACTACGTGTACGGGCGCTACGTGGACTGGGGCAGCGAGACGGAGCGCATGAGCTTCTACAAGCAGCTGATGAACAGTGGGAGGATGAAGGGACAGGCGTTCATCACACTGCCGAGTGAGGAGATGACTCGGCGCGCGCTCGAGGAGACAAACGGATACGTGTTATTAGGGAAGCCGATGGTGGTGAGCTTTGCGCGGTCAGCCAAGCCGAAGGATAAGGACTCGGCGGCTGCGACAGACAAGTGATTGAAAGGTGGCGATTGTTTGAGAACGTACGGTGGAGGATTGTGGTAGAAGTTATTGGTATAGCTCTGTGTTATTGACCGCCATGTGATGAATCTGGGCTTGATGTTTGGAAAATGCCCGGCGGTTTATTGGGGAATGTACTGTGGCGGATTTTGGTACCAGTGGTTGGTATGGCACTTTGTTATTGACCACGATGTTAGGAACCTGGGCGTGATGTTTAAAATGGACACACACACACTCGCGTTTTGTGGCCGCATTACCCGTTTACACAGGGGTAGGCCATTTACAGCTGCGAACACCCGCAAAATGTGATGTTTTAAATGGAATGTGGAAATAACATTTGATCTGATTGAAGAACTGTCGTGATGGATTGCATGATTGCGTGTTGAGATCTAGAGTCAGATAAAGCTATTAACTGGCCAATCAGCGTGCACGAACAGTGTTAGGTATTGAACGCTTGATGTTTCATGTGCGCCAATTGGTTGAAGTTTGACTTAAATCTTTACATACGGTCCTGCAATACATAGATGCATGAAAGTGATTATGCAAACATCCATGAACTGTTTAAATATTATGATTGTTGACAATTAATGTAGTAACCGCTTACCGTGCTTTGATCTTCTTGTTCATTGTTCACAAGAACGGATGAATAAAGATCTAACTAGTGCAGGGGTTGCCGAAATGTTCGAAAATTTGAAAACGAAATAGTATTCTGTTAGTAAATCTGATAATTAATTCTATTTATAAATGCAATGCATTAAAAAAATAATAATTCTGATAAATGTTTATTAGAATATAAAAATAATTAAATATTGTTCAGATTTATAAATATTGAAGTGAACTTGATTACTTCTTAACTTGAATACGGAGATTTGAATTTGAAACCGAGAGTGAATATAAAGGCTGTAAGATGAAAAACTTTCTTCTCTGCAAGTAATGAATAAAATATGCAGAAAATAAATACTGAGATAATTGCATGCAATCAATTTAAATTGAAGTATTGAAAGGAAGCTGTTTCAATATGGATGTGTAAAACATTTTACATGTAGTTCTTGTCTTATGAAGCTTGTTTATAATATTTTTGTAAAGAAAAAAACCATGCGCCTAGGCCTATCACTAAAGGACTGGCGGCGGACCATGTGCAAGGCTGTGTCTAGTTGCACGTATTGGTAAATAAAGGCATTTTTGCAAACTAAACATTAAAATTTACTTCTATCAAAATTGATGTATAATAGGCATGAAATTAGAATTTATACGAGCTATTCTCTCATTTCACAATTAGTCTAAACTAAGGTTGCTTACAATGCTTTTGGTATTTGTACTATAGTGTTTAGTGTTAGATGTAATTTTTCTGTTGAAAATGCCTGCTTCATCCCGCCAAAGTTAAAATCTGAGTTTTTCCATTATTGGGGAAGGGGGAACAATAATTAGTCCCCTACCCTCGTGAAGAGGGCAAGGGAGACGTCTCCGAGAAGGGAAATGTCTTTAAAAGCGTGCCATTTTATTTAGAGGTAATGTACGACAGCGATTCACGCGCATTGTGCCCTTGAAATAAAACTTGTTTCTTATGCTCTTAACAATAATCGACTACAACATAGTGATAGAACAGTGCTTGTGTCTCTTTCAGACTTTGTCTACAAAACTAGCGCCTCTGTTCGCGACTCACAAGGACGCTTGTGACAATGGCTTTTTGCATCAGAGCACCATCCTATTGTGCCTCGAACATCCTGAAGATCAACGCAATCGTAATGCATCCCTTGAAGTTAACCCGTCAACTGATGACAGTGGGATCACGTGAAGCGTCGTCAATTTACAGCATCCCTTCTCGTCTAAGAAAATCTTTGAGTGCCGGTGTTACCGGCGCAGCAAGGCTATTTATCAATCAAACTTTTTCAACGAATTCCACTCGCCTTGTTAGCAACAAGTTGGCAACGAAGCCTTCCTTTCAGTCGGTTGACTCTAACGTCAAAAAAGACGCACTGATTTTTACGTACGAAAACACTCGGATGTTCCGAATGATGACGATATTTGGAATAGCCCAGTACTTTTGCTTTGCGAATTTTGCCTACTTTTGCTATCATCTGGAAGGCAGAAGCACGGAGAAGATAGGGGTTTCGGTGGCTGCCGAGGGGGGAGGCAGCGGTGATGGGGCGGGGCTACGAGTGGGGGGCGAAGAGGAGAGAAGCGGTGTATTGGAGTATGTTGCTGAGCTGCAGACACGGTACAAAAACAGAATCGCAGTCGCTTCCTTCGCCTTGGGTAAACGTGCATTTAAAAAAATATTTGACACCCTTTTTTGCATCTGAATTTAGGTTTCAATATTGTGAAAAAATTCTTTTGAAAATTTGCGATATGTTTGAAATCCTCAATGCCTTCAGTTTGAAATTCATAGCCTAGACATTGATTTGAACTAAGCATCATTTCTCTATTTTGCAGATTAATTAATCGACCCCATAATTTTAAAATATTGCTATTTCTGATCAGATTGTGAAATTAACATACAAGAATTAATGGACTAAGAATCTAAATATTTACACAACATGGCAACACACATGGTTATATGCACCTAACAGCGCTTAGTTTATAATTATAATAATAGGTATGGCCATTGGGCAGTTTTAGATAAGATATAGGCAATTAAGAGTCAGTTTGTGCGTTTGAGGATGCCGTCAGAGACCTAAATCTTAATCTCCTTTAAATTATTTAGTAATTAAAAATAAGTTTGTTGATAATTAAATAATTATAACAGGTGAATTTTTTGTGTGAAATTCTGTCCTAATGCGTTGTTTTATTGCGCAGGCTGCTCGGTGCTTTTCTTCTCGCTGCTCTACCCCCTGCGGACAATCACACGCCTGACCCTCCTGCGCGGGGGCGACATCGTGCGACTCTCGACCTATGCGGCCTTCGGTCGGACCAAGGACTACGTCGTGCCTCTCAAGGACATCAGTTTCAACCAATCGCGCAGCGACAAGGGCGCGCAGCTGTCGATGAGGCTGCGCGGTCGATGGTTCTACTATCTCGTCGATAAGAGGGAGGGGAAGTTTCACGACGAGCGGTTGTTTGATTTCGTCGTTGGACTGAAGCGGTTCAACAAGTGACCGGTGACTGTAAGGATGGTGAAAAATTCGTGTCAACAAGTGACTGCATGGACGGTGGGAAATTTTATTTAAAAAGTGACTCGTGACTATGGGCGGTAAAAAATTTGATTCAACAAGTGACTGTACCGACGGTGAAAAATTTGGTTTAGCATGCGACTGGTGACTCCATTGAGGGTGACAAATTCTGGTGATTTGTTAAGAGTTTATTGGTGAAAAATTTACGAAGCGGTTGAAGAAAAGTTTAATGGATCGTGAGTTGTTGAAGAGGTTGTTTTAAACTGATGATGATCTATACTTTGTAAACAAACTGTTCATCATTGACTGTGATTATATTGACTGTGACAAACACTGAGGCTGGGTTTTTTCTTTCATGCGTTAAAATTTTATCCGAGATTATGACGTCATCTCACGCAATTAATGAAAGCTTAATCTATAATCTAGAATTTATTTAACGCTACATCATTGGTTGCAGAGATCTAAATCTTGGCCTGAAATTTTAACACTTCATTGAAAAACCGTGCCTAACTGTGACTGACTGATTGTGGGTCTGTAACTGACTAAGGCTGTAACTGACACGCAGCGCTATGTTCGCGCATGTAATTTTCAAGAGTTTTATCAAGTTGCAAAATTAGCCTAAATTACAGATAATTTTATGTTTTACAGAACTGTATTCGTCGTTTGGTTGCCAGTAAATGATGCTTGATTATCTGCCCAATGTTATAGATTAATGCATTGAAAATCTTATAATTTGTTTTATTTGTAAAGTTAAAAATTCAGTTACAATCTTAAAATACATAACAGCATGTTTTTGGTAATTTGCACTACGCAAGACTATCTGAGCACCATGTAGACTCCGATGTCAAGTGGATACAATGTCATGGCATTGCAGTAGCTAGATTTCGGTGACACAAATCAAAGTAATAATCAATTATTTATGCCCATCGGTTTGTTGTCTCTGCTTCTTGGCTGCAGAAGAACGGACAGAGAGCTGGCAGGTGTGAGCCTGGCGCTGCAAAGCATGCAGTCCATATGAAGGGTCATTGGTATGGTAGCTTCAAAAGCGCACACTGCAACATTCAAATGGTTAATTAGTTCTCGATCGTTTGCATATTTCATGAGATCAAAGCAGAATGTAACCACACCATTGCCATGACACTGCTGGCTGCAGTAGCCTAGCACTGTGAACGATTTGGCGCAAAATGACGACATGCAATAGCCTTAGGCTATACAACAAACGTAGTAATAATTATGGTCTTATCTGCTGCAACTTAGTTGTAGATTCATAGGCTTTGTCCATTCGTCGATTTCTTACAAGCTGATATGGGCAGTGCAGTCAATTAGTATCGGTGCGACGTTGAATTACAGAAAATACTCGGATTTATTTACAGCGTGTGCGCCATGCTTTAGGCCGAAGTTCCGTTGTGCACTGTGCATGTAGAACGTGCAAAGTACCATGGGCGCCGGCAGCTGGTAAGAGCCTAGGGTAGCGCTAAATAGGCTGTGTACATCGTTCGTAGTTGCATGATTTCTAATGAATTTATTACAAAAATAGCAATTTTGGGTGGAAAATATGCGAGCTAAGTTCAGTAGGCGTAGTAGGCCTACACCACAATGATGATTAGATAGTAGCCTACGCCTAATTTGAAACCGGCAGGCGTAGCATTACGAGCAAAAAACGACTACAGTCGCATAAGCGACGCGGTTCTTGGAGGTCTATGCTAAGCGTTGCGCTACGCCTGTTTCACAAGGAGCGCTGCGCATGTTTTCCTAGAGCTTAACTTAACTCTCACAATAAGTAGATCTACTAAAAAATCTGAAAAGTTAAAACATAGCCTATTTAGTCAGGTTTGATAGAAAAGTGCTAATTCAATTTTCAATAATTTTGTCGAGTCAAGTAGCAAAAAATGTAACAAGCAAAATTTGTTTAGTAAATCGCGGGACACAGAAGCGAATAGGCGTACAGGAGCAAAGACTGAGGTTGAGTACCTGAAGCAGGGCTCAGGCTGTACTCAGCTGATGAAGGCTTGTCTCGATGAGGACGAGAAACTTGTCAAAGAACTGATTCAGGAGAATGTGAGTGAAATACGTAGCTTCCACGTGATAATAATGATGGCCCAATGAATATGACGATATATGATGATAGTTGGTAATGACGATGAATCTATTCTCAACATTGTGGGGGTCGGAGTAAATGTTTGGATGTCCCCCAGTAACATGTAGCCTAAGTGGTAAATAAAAACACTGAGGTAGACTATTATGAATATTGTATTGTTCACGCGCTTAAATATTGAAGAGGTTCAAACTGTTCTAAGAAATATTACCAGGTCCAACCCCCAGACTCAAGGCTTATGGTTTTTCTATAGGCCAAGTCCTGAGCCAATTACAGAAACTTTTCGTTCCATAGTTTTGCTGCGGTCGTTATGCATCTTCTAACCTGCACTGTTCAATTTGTTAGAAATTTAGAAATTTTGGATTTTACGGGTGAGAACTGAGGATGATAGAGTTATAAAAATAGAACTGTGTGCGGGTTAGTACAATGGTCATGAGTTATAGCATGTGTGCTGGCTAGTATGGTACAATAGTTCACTTGGTCATGCGCAACTGTGGGCCTGTAGGATATAGCGGATTGGTGCTAATTTGGCGCCAGGATTCATGTGTGGAGGAGGTGGACGAGTTTGGTCAGACGGCCCTGCACTACTGCTCGGACAACAAGACCACCAAGGTCGCGACCCTCGTCCACAAGCCGGTCCTCAACGCGCGCGATGTGCTCGGCAGGACGCCGCTCCACCTCGCTGTCATGGCGGACAACGCGACCATCGTCAGGTTCCTCATCAAGGAGAAGGCTGACGTGAACGCGCTCGATGAGAATGGGCATGGCGCCGTGCATTTTGCAACGAGTGAGAGAATTCTTCTGACAGTTTCACTGTGACAATCATCTTTGCAGGCGACCGGTGTCTTTCATCTACTAGTGTTCAGGCCCACATTAGGGCCTACTGTTGATTGTGGGCAAAATGGAATTTAACTGTCAATAGTAAAATGGATGTCTTTTGTGTTCTGAGAGGAAAATCTTGCCACCCTTGCCACCTCTCATCTAAGTCATTTTATACAATGTCATTTGTAAAATGGCATTGGATTATGCGCAGTCGTTATTGAATTATGCATTGATACCTTGATAGTTTATACCTTGCATACACGATGTTTGATTTGATGAATAAATTTAATTTAATTTAAATGAATATCAATTGTTGCAGTGCAGGTAAATAGGCCTAGAGTTGAGTCTTTTTGTTGTAAATTTAGGATGTTATCGTGCGTAAGATGGCGCCTATTGTCTGTAGTTACATGATGCTAAATTTTACAGCTTCTTCCAATCTTTCTGTTTCATAGACTATATCTTGTATTGAATCTCAAACATGTGTTGCATGTTAAACATCAGTTGAATCTTTAACATGTGTTGAATCTTAAGCATGTGTTGAATTCTAAACACGTCGTACTTATTGTCACGCAGTCTGTGAACACAGTGAGCTGCTCGAAGTGCTCAAGAGCTCTAAGGCGGATCTCTTCTGCGCGGACGCCCATGGTGCCACCCCGCTCCACTACGCCGTCCAGCTCTGCGCCGAGGCGGGGGAAGACGCGGAGAAGGGAAAACGCGCGGAGGCAATCCTAGCCAAGCTCATCCAGTGGTACCGACCGGAGAAAATCAACTGCGTGGATGAGTTCGGACGAACGCCTTTGATCTGGGCGGCGAGCCTCGGTGAGCGGCGGATGCCAAATTGCCAAACTGCAAAAAGAAGGGTTGTTTTCTTCTTGAAAACAAGAATAACGCTGGTACAATAGTATCTATTGATTATTTGAGATCATCTTTGAAACGTTCTTCTATATTGTTCATTGATTGATGATCATGATGAATATTGAATGAATGGTAATGCTGCGGAACTTGGACAGATGTGCATTCGATAGAGCCTGCAGAGAATTTTTGTTCATCAGTGCTTATGCTGGTGAATGGTTTGTACGATCGTGTTGATACATTTGATTCATTAAATGTTTTCATCTTGTCCGCAGTTGTAATATCGTGACGTTGTAATTGCTAGCAGTTATGCTGCTAGCAATTTGCTATGGTGGGTATAAGATTACATTTATCAGCACTATCAGACTGGCTGTTGTGTGGTAGGGTCTGCCTCGGCATGCAAGGCCCTGCTGAACGCTAGCGCTAACGCTAGCGTAGCTGATGTCGATGGACTGACGGGCATGTTTTTTTTTTGCTCATGATTCCTTTAACGCCATTAACTTTACATTGTTTTAAGACAAGAAAATGCTAACTTTCGTGGTGAATATCATATCGAGTAACTAATTAGTCAAGTCAATGATGATGCAAGCTGAAATAGGCTTCTAAATAACCAGAGGCCCTATAACTCGACCTCTAACGCCTGCAAATAGCCTAGCTGTAACCTCTGCTAAATTACTTCATATATCCAATCGTTTGTTTATTAATTCTCATTATTTCATTATTTATTGCTTTTCCGTTTACCGTGTATTATTAATTAAATGACTTTTTATTTGCAACACTCAATCTGAATCCATATAATTGCTACGACTGCGCACGCGGTACAATTGCAGCGCTGCACTGCGCCGCCCCGCTCACCGACACGGCGTGCCTCAGCCTGCTGCTGGGCGCGGGGGCGCACAAGGAGGCGCGGGACGGGGATGGCTGCACGCCGCTCTGCTACGCAGTCTCCAACAAGAACGTCGCCGGAGTAAAGCTGCTGCTAGACGCGGGAGCGGACCCTAACGCGAGGGATGGCATAGGAAGAACGTATGTGGGTTCGGCGTGCTGCTGATGTTTTTACGTTGGTCAATTGTTAGGCAATTTTCTCAATTTTTTTTGCTTATATAAATTTCATTAAATTAGTAACAGATAAAATATATTTTCTTATGAAACGCCCTAATTTATTGAATTATTAATTTCTGTATAACATGTGCGCTGTACGGAATAAGTTGTAAAATAATATATTGTTGTTTTGCAACCATTTTAGATGAAATATTTGAAATGTGCGCGTGTATACTATTATTCAGGCCGGTCCACTGCGCGGCCAGTGCTGGCTCCATAGAGTGCCTGGAGTGCCTCAAGGACAGCCAGGCGGACCTGTGGCCCTCCGGCAGTGAGGGCGACCTTCCCATCCACGAGGCAGCGATGGCGTCACACACAGGTTATAAGTCTCCAGACTAGTCACTGGGTTACATAATAACGCATTGCCGTATTTTATTTGGACAATGAAACTGTTGTTATTGTATTATTTACAGAAGCGTTCATAGCTAAAACTGATATATTTAATATTGAATGTCTTCTAAAAAATACAAAAACTAACACTGTGGTATATGTATAAATGAATAACTTGGGAAAAGATGTAGAGGGCAACGGGAAATGACTTGGAGAGACTTGTCAGAGAGGGATATAAAAGCCAAGGAATTAGGATATGAAAATGTGATGGATAGGGTAAGGTAGAGAGCGGTTGTCCATAGCTGTAAATGACCGACCGTTGTACAAGCGGAGAATTCTGCCTTAAAACGCGTGCGTGTGTATTCGTAACTAAGCTGGTACGACATCTCTCAAAAATATTTCGGCAAGCTCTTTGTTATACTAGTTTATATTAAAGAGGTTCGATTATTGGCTGTTGACACAAAACAACTAATGCACGTATTAGTTGTGTCAAAATTAGTTGCCTCTGAACGACAATTTTCTTTCGTATTCTATTTCCTATTTCCTATTTGCTTGCGCATTTTGTTATTTTTTCTGCCAGCCGTGGTCATGTACCTGCTTCAAAACGCGAAGGACGCAGATGCCCTGAATGCGCCCAACAAGAGCGGCTGCACATGCCTGCACATTGGCGCGCTGAGGGGCAACCTGGGTCTGGTCAAGTCTCTTGTGGAAACACACCACGCGCGCACGGACTGCGTCATGACTTACAAGGTGCGAGCAGCATACATGCATTTGCAATGTATTATTTTTCTAAAACGTAAAAGAATATATCTTTTTTATATCATTCTACAAAATGCTCCACAAAAGGTTCATGAAGCACTCATATAGTCCTAGGTTTCAGTTTAATGTAACCCGTTAATACCAAATGTTGGTGTTCATATACGGCTATACCATCGAATACATAAATACATATTAATACATAATATAATCCATAATACATATATCTTGACAATTGTTTGTTCTATGTCTGAAAATGTATATACTGCTATAGCCAGTATCTCACCCGTCATTCAGTTAGTTTTTAATGATTGTTCTGAAACAAACAACGTACCGCTTACAATCAATACACTCTGATGCGCTATTTTATCTCTTCAGTAATGGTCAATTATGCAATTGCACGATGTCATTTTCAGCAGAATATTCTTTTAAAAGGAAAAGAAGCACCATACCCTGTTCTTCTATTTCAGGGCAAGAAGCTGACTCCCTATGACGCGGCCGTGCGCAACAAGCACACAAAGTGTGCTGATTACCTTAAGTCAAAGGGCGGCCAGACCGCCGTCGCAGTCGAACGAAAACAAAAATACAAGGAGGCCGAGAAGGAAGCCGACAAGAAAAAGAAATCGACTTCTGCAAAGGCCAAAACCGACAAGGATGAGAATGCTGCGGAAAAAACCAAAACAGAAGAACCGACGACCGCGGAAGTTTCAGCTAAAAATTCAGATGAAGCGATGGCTGGACGAAAAAGTACAGAACCGGAACAAGAAGATGATTTGAATAAAACAGGAGGTGATGATGAGGAGAAAGCTGCAAAAGAACAAGAAGCAACTGTAGAGGACAAACCTTCGCCAGCTACGTGTCGTGATTCTGCTGAATCAGAACCATCGAAACCAGGGAAACCAAAACGAGAATCTATGCTTGTTCGAGGTTTAAAGGGATCGAAGAAATCTCGACGTAAGAAATTAACTTCGACGCCTTCTGAAGATAATGATGATGAAGGTGATGATGACTCTGAGAAAGAAGATGATGAGGATGGTGTTGCAAAGGATAATGATTCCGAGAAAAGTGATAAAATGGATAATATCGTGAAGGAAAATGATTTACAAAAAGGTGGTAAGAGGGACAGTAGCGCGAAGGGAAATGACACGGAGAAAAATGGTAAAAAGGGCAGTATAGCGAAGGGAAAAGAAGGGAAGAAAAGTGGTAAAAGGGATAAATCGAAGGAAAATAGCGATTCGGAGAAAAGTGAAGAAGGAGATAATATGGCGAAGGAAAACAATTCAGAGAAAAATGGCAATGCTGAAGGAGAGGGAAAAGCTAATGCCGGCCAGGCCGATAAGGGCAAGGCGTCAAACGTACGCGAAACAAATGGCGCCCCATCAACCATGCCGCCTGTTGAAAGCGTCGAAACCGAGCCGACGGATAAATCGAAATCTGAACTGCACGACTCGACGAAAAAGCAAGATCAAAAAAAAGATGATAAAGAACAAGAACAAGCTGCGGAGAAGCCACAAAATGAAAGCGACGAGGAATCCGATTCTACTGAATCTTCTACCAGCAGTGAGATTTCGGAGGAAGAAGAAACAAAGAAGGTGGTGCAGCCGAAGAAGGGGGTCGGCCCAAAGCGGGGCGTGATCAGAATGCCGGTGTCTGTGCCAGAACCGCGCAAGAAGATGATTCACGAATACGTGCGCGCGTACGACCAGCGGCGCATTGCGTCTAATTCACTCTACAACGCACGCATGATGGAGGTTGGACTGCAGAAACTGAACATCAAATTGTTTGAAATGAATTTTAATAGGTGCTTTGTTAGTTTGTCATCTAGTCACATTTATGAAAATAGTCGACGATGGATGGCACATGAACGTAATGAACTTCTTTTCAAAGTATGAGTACATTATAGTATCAATACAGTGCAGTATCATGTAGTCACTTCAGTTCCTAATTTGTAATTGAAAAAATCATTATCATTGATTATTAATTTTCTATTTTATTCATATTTGTGATTACTATTTTGATCTATGCGTATATTTAAGCATTAACACTAAGCAACTGGCTACTGCATATTTTTACCAGTGCTAATTCACATAGAGTTTTTTGGGGGGATAGTTTCTTTATAGGATATAGTCTTTTTCATTGTCGTTTTTTTTTCAATTACTATCCATCTACGATTCTTTATTTGTTTGATTTTTATTACCAAAATAGATTTAATAACATTGAAAACCAGAATTAGCCTAACAGTCGTAGTATGTTTTCTGCATTGATTACTCTTGCATGGTTTGCACTATTCTTGCAAGGACATTGTGCAGTAGCTAGTGCGGGGCTTTGCATGGCTACAGGCGAGTGCAGAGAGACGACAGGCGATGTCAGGCAAGGAGATCGCGCAGAAGCTAGAGCGGCTCTATAACGAAAACATGGAGCACAAATCGTGCAAGATCAAACCCGGGCGCGCGCAGAATCTAACTGAGTTTCAAGCCTGCATGCGAGGTGCCCATCTAGTCTATTATTTTACAATGAAATCACGATGATGTTTTATTATAAAATATTTTCTAAATTATTTTTATACAGCATTTTTGGGTTTTTGAAAAGTCTTTTTTCACAATGAGGTATGTTGAAGACGATACTGTGCAGTAATATCTGACTATCAAATGTTCAGCTTTTTATACTAGAGACCAGTTTCAAGACGCTCTGCTATCTCTACGATCCGGAGACATCCAATCAGAGTTTGGAAGTGATATAGCTGTGTTAATAACTCTGATTGGTGGTCTCTCGCTGGTATAGATAACAGCGCGTCTTGAAACTGGCCAAAATGTAATTTTGATACAGTGAAAAAAAAAAATTTTGATCACACGTTGTTTAGCAATTATTGTTGTTTTGTTCATTTACTAATTTTTATTTTTTTTAAATCTCTTTTTCAGGGGAATACAATAAAGGCTTGAAACTCGAAAGACAATGTCGGGCATTGGACAACAAGGCGAGTAGGCGATTTATTCATTCATCGATTTATCCATTTGGCATGTTTACAATTTGGTATTTATCGATTAGGCAATTTGTCTGTTAAGTGATTTAAACATTAGGCGATTTATCCTAGTTGTTGTTCAATCAGATTGTTTGTCATACTGTTCCAGAATTTTTGTCATCTTTTTTTACTTAATATAAAAAATAATAATAGTTAATCTAATCAGTTAATATTAGCGAATAGCCTCACCTGGGCACATTAGGCACACTGGTTCCTAGATAGCGTCATCCTTTTAAAGTTGAGAAACGAAATAATATAAGTTTGTATTACGCACAGATTTCAAAACAATTTCTAGCTTTTAGAATTAACCAAAGTTATTCTGCATAGATGACCTGAGTAGTTTTTAATCAGTCCTATTCGTGTTCTTTGTTTTCAGAATGTGCGTCCCGTGCGATGATCTACCCTCAATGCGCGAAGTGATTCGTCGGCGTCAATCATCTTGATCTAATGATTGAGAGCCGAATGCTGTCGCTGTGATTTTTGTGATCGAACACCGTGTTTTTCTTGATTTAATGATGATGCAACAATGATGAGACGCTCATTCATATTTTCTATTTTGTTGCTTTTAAATGTAATTGGCTAATGTTTTATTTTTTGCATTGCATTGATTGATGTTTCTTGTCGTGTAATAGTGAAGAGTTTAATTTTGAAAAGATAAATGGACATGCGGAAAATTGGACACAAATGCTCAATTTCTGGATATCTGCTTATTGATCAGAAAGGATATGCGCATGATACGTGTAGACACGAATAATCAACACAATCTCAAATAATAATAAAATTTGACAAATTTGAGCATATCTTGCTCAGGGGGGACATAGATTTGCGGATGGAAAAATCTTGCAAAAGTTACTAATGAACTGAATTTCTGACTTACTTATCAAGTATAATTCATTTAATCGCTTTGGCCAAGGTCACTCTCTAGCCTAGACCTTAGAGGCGTCACAGGCCTGAAAACGTAGGCCGATCAGGATTAATAATGATGTCGTCTGAGAAAAAAGAAGAAGCAACTTTCAAACTTTCTGATTGGGGTTTTAGTGTTTGTTGCCAGACACTTTAAAAAGCAAAATATAACAAATGGCGATGTAAACAAACAACAAATATATTAGCCTGTAATCATTTTTCTAACATTTGCCTAAGTTCGTTTCCTAATTTTTGGGGGGATTTAATTCAATACAATTTAGCCCGATGGTTGCGTGAAGCTGTGAGGCGTCATGTCAGGTCGATGCTTCAGCTGTGCGTCAAGCTTTGGCGTCTTTAACAAACAGGTATGCCTACTCACTGGGAGTCCGTAGGGTTTCGCCGACCTGGAAATCACAGACCAGAATAACATCGAAATCACCGACCAGAGCGGACCGCTAGCCTAG